>WWET01011079.1:0-12073 GCA_011038615.1 Limnodynastes dumerilii
ATATATATGTAACAATAATTGGTGCGCTCACGTATCCCACTATTGCAAAGTTGCTTGAAGTTGGAGTGATACGATAAGTTCAATAGAAGTCCTTGATGTGACTTGCACCAGATCTTTTATTTCAAAAAGACTGCGTCTTCCCTCAGATAAGCACGACCCCTGGGTCCATGCAGCATGTACTGTAGAAGATAGAAAAGACAAGAGGGGCGCCTCGTAGTGCAGGTAAATTAGTTTATTTAGACATCGCGGTATCTAAGGTATGACAGACTCGTACCGCAAGACAATTCTTTAAAAGCATATAACAATCACATCAGGTAAGACGAAGAGGGACACCTCGTGGTTACCAGCATCCAGCGTCCTGGCTGTAGGTACGAGGGAGCCGGCTTCTTCGGACACCGTTAGTACAAGTAAGCAAGGTAAGGGGAGTGCACAGAACTCCTACGCGTTTCGTCACGTGGTGACTTTGTCAGGGGTGGTGACTTTGTCAGGGGTGGTGGATACCTGTGCATTGTGCTTATTTATGGGAAAGGTGGGGGAAGGAGTAACCCACTCTTAACCCTTGCCTGGTTAACAGCTCTCGGCAATTAGAACAAATTATGTCCAAGTTCTTTATATATATATTAATCTCTGAATAGAGCTCCAGACCATATCATTTATAATAAAACAGTTAAAACAGTTAAAAAATCTAAATAGCAGCATTAATCAAAGCCTATAACAATATACAGTCTTATAGCATACAACGTATTGTTTAGTCCTATGATATGTCTAAAAGCCATAGAATTACATACTTTTTTTTTTCCATCAATAGTTTTTATTGTTTTCAAAAACAGTTGGAATAAGGGGTACAGAACAAAGAAAAAGGGGAAGGGGACATACACCAAAAACCACTAGGTTAAGCTGAACATTGCAAATCAAACAGCATTAACATTTCTTAACCTAGGATTACCTTTTACGAAATATCGCTAAAAAACACATCTCAAAATAATGATATTAATGTTCTTTAATAGTATTTATTATATTATTTGTGAGAAATTATTTTTTTTTTTATCATCAATAGTTTTTATTGTTTTCAGGAACAGTTGGAATAAGGGGTACAGAACAAAGAAAAAGGGGAAGGGGACATACACCAAAAACCACTAGGTTAAGCTGAACATTGCAAATCAAACAGCATTAACATTTCTTAACCTAGGATTACCTTTAACGAAATATCGCTAAAAAACACACATCTCAAAATAAAAAGGGGGGGGTGAGGGGAGGGGGGAATACACTCAGGTAATCTGAGCTACACCAGCTGGGGAGCCCATCCGTCCAGAGACCTAGTCAGAGCAGTTATGAGTTATAGTTCAAGAGTCAACTGGGTCAAATTTCCATATCCATATTTAGTCACCTTGAGCCTGTTCAATTAGATCGGAGACCTCCATTTCATAGCATATAGATTTAGGTATGTTGAGTGAGCTATCCCGGTCCGTTGTATATAGAGTCCAGGGTAGCCACTTAAACATTAGTGACCTAGTGCTCATAGAATACGGGATGTTCCTAGTTTCCATATCGTGACTATATTGGACTTTGGACAATATTCTCATTAGAGAGGGGGTGTCAGATGATTTCCAATGTTGGGCTATCGCGGCCTTAGTGGATAGTAATAAATGTCCTAAGACATATTTATGTTCGGGCTGGACTTCCTGCGGGTATACGTGCAGAAGAGCTAGAGATGGGGATAGGGGTACGTCTGTTTTCAAGAGAACTTTAAAGAACTGAAAGACCTCTACCCACACCTGTTTGACCCTAGGACAATCCCAGAAAATATGTAGGAGATAACCTACTTGACCGCATCCCCTCCAGCAGTATTTTGATTGAGATGGCCAAATAGTATGTAGCCTGTCGGGTGTAAGGTAACATCTGTTAATTAACTTAACCACCATTTCCACATGGTTGGAACACTGAGACACTTTTTGAGAGTTCACAAAAATTTTCTCCCATTCTGCTGAGGACCAGGAGACCCCTAGGTCGCTCTCCCATTTCACTTGGGATGAGGCCTTAGGTACACCTCTGGCTTCCCCTAGGAATTGGTACCAGAAGGTGATAACTTTGGATGAAGCAGTTTGAGTAAACCTATTGAGTATCGCAGGGGGAGGCGGGGCAAACTTCGCTCTGCCCTGTGGGACCTTGAGGATCCAATGCTGGATGATACCTATAGCCCTCCGAGGCGGGAAGGCCATATCTAGACTGCAATCCTGAGAAAGGGGCCAGGGACATTTCCTCCATTAAATCGGATATCTTGGCAATACCCCTCTCGGTCCATGCTAACAGAGATATATCGGGGATCAATCTACCTACTGCTTTAATGGACAAGACCAGGGATGGTACCAAAAATTCCCTCAGGGATAGTATTCTCTTGTCTGCAGTGTATGGCGGATAGCGGTAAGCGTTTGCGGGCCTATCGGACGAAGCTCTTGCGGGATCCATTGTAGGTCCTGCAATGGAAAAGTGGGGACTTCCAGCTCCTCCATATGAACCCACCCTTTCCTCCTCTCCTCCCCATGCCACTTCTCCATCTGGGCCTACCTACAGGCCTCTTAATATTGTACCAAATTAGGGAGGGCCAGACCCCCTCTATGTTTCGGAAGGGATAACCGTTTAGTGGCAATTTTCGGCGGGTGTCCCTTCCAAACATAAAGGATCATACACTTTGTGAGCTTATCCATGATAGTTTTGGGGACATTATATGCTATGGACCTAAGAAGATAAAGAATTTTAGGGAGGAGGGTCATTTTAAAGGCAGCGATCCTACCCAACCATGAAACCTCAAATTGAACCCACGACTTGGTAAGGGAGGACAAGTGTTCCAATAGGGGTATGTAGTTACATTCAAATACTTTGGTAATCGAGGCGGGTATCTGTACCCCCAAGTAAGGTAGGTTCCCCTCCTTCCATACATACGAGAATTTGTTTCTCAATGATGTTAGCTCGGCTTGAGGGATGTGTAAAGGTAAAGCTTCAGATTTAGATTAATTTAATTTATAGAAGGAGGCTTTACTATATTGGTCTAGTATATCATGTAAGCAGGGGAGCGCTACTGCCGGGTCAGTTACAAATAACAGAATATCATCTGCGAACAGACAGAGCTTATGAGAAGAACTTCCTTGCATAAAACCCGGGAAGGACACCGAAGACCGTATACGGGCCGCTAGAGGTTCTATAGACAATGCAAAAATTAGAGGAGAGAACGGGCATCTCTGTCTTGTGCCGTTGGAGATTGGAAATGGGGCGTACAAAAATCCATTACTAAAAACCCGGGCTACTGGTCCCTCGTACAATGATAGAATAGAGTGGAGTACCCAAATTTTGAAAGAACCGAAGCCATATATCCCCAATGTAGCCTATCGAAAGCTTTTTCAGCATCGAGTGATAGCAATGTCAAAGGGGTCCCCGCTCTCTCCACCAGCTCCACAACATTCAAGACCCTGCGGATGTTATCCGGAGCTTGTCGGCATAGAATAAAGCCAATCTGATCAGGATGTATAATCTTCGGGAGCAAAGGGCTAATGCGGCTAGCGAACAGTTTGGCAAAGATTTTTAAGTTGGTGTTAAGTAATGTTATTGGGCGATAGCTCTTACAGTCCGTAGGGTCCTTTCCCAGCTTCAGTACAGTGATGATCCTAGATTCCAACATTTCTGGTGGGAATGAGCCTCCCTGAGAAATATAATTAAACAGCTGCATCAGGACTGGGGATAGCTGGGCGCAGAAGGTAAGATAGAATTTATTAGTAAAACCATCCGGCCCCGGGGCCTTACCTCATTAGGTAGGATTTAATCACTTGCTCTACTTCCCGGACCGACCACGGAACATTGAGCCCCAACGCTTCCAAATTACTAATTTTAGGGAGGTGTACTGTGCTTAAGAATGCATTAATAGTATCGGGCTGTGGCTGGGGAACAGATGGGTCTCTATTTAGGTTGTATAGTTGCTCATAGAATTGGGCAAAAACCGCAGCTATTTGTGCCGGGTTGAGGACTTTTTGCTTAGCACTCGAGCATAATGCCTTAATTTTGTGTTTCATCTGTTGCGCCCTAAGCTTCCTTGCCAGCATTCTACCTGTTTTATTGCCCGCTGTGTAGTATTTTTGACGTAGGTTATTTAGTTGAATGCGGGAATGAAACATGAGATGTTTGCACAGTTTGGTTCGCACCTCATTCAGTTGATGGAGGCCCTGTTCCGTGGGGTTTTGCTTATGCAGCTGCTCTAGATGGACTAACTGTTGCTCCCAGTCCCTCTGCGCCTTCATAGACCGCTGTTTAAGTCGCGACCCCGTCTGGATCGCTGTCCCCCTCACAACTGCCTTAAGGGCACACCAAAATGTCGTAAGGGAGGTCTCCTCGGGTTTATTGGTCTCTAAATATAAAGAGAGAGAATCGATGATGGCTTTTTTACCCTCTATATCAGTTAAAAGATAATCCGGGAGGCGCCAGGGTCGGGGGGGGGGGGTCCGGGAGGTGCCAGGGTCGGGGGGGGGAGGCTAGATTTTTGGAGATCCCAGGGCAGCAATATGGGTGCATGGTCAGACCATGTAATAGGGAGGATTTGAGCGGGCTGGACTTGCTGCAAGGACCATTTATCTAACAATATGAGGTCAATCCAGGAGTAAGAGCGGTGGACATGGGAGTAAAACGTATAGTCATGACTCACCGGATTTTGCACCCTCCAAACATCATAGAGGTCAAATTCCAGCATCAGTTTTTTAAGGGTCCCCGAGGGGGCTTTGCCCTCCGAGGTGCGTTGTTTGGTTGAACTATATTTATCTAGTTTTGGGTCAGGGACTAGATTAAAATCGCCCAATAGCATGACCTGTCCTTTACGCACCTTTGCTACCTCCTCGAACACAGCCCGAAGGAAAGAAATCTGCCCCGAGTTGGGGGCATATATAGATACCAGGGTGACCCATTGTCTCTCAAGGCTGCCCACCAAGATAATGTATCTACCGCTGCTGTCGTGGATCTCCCGGTCTATGGTCAACTCAAGGCCTGTGCGGCTGAGGAAAGCCACTCCATTGAGCTTAAAGGGCCCATTAGCCAAGTAGCATCGTGGATATCTATTATTATGAAATTTAGGGGCAGCCGCTAAGGAAAAGTGGGTCTCCTGAATAGCTATAAGATCCGCCCCCACCTTCTGAAAATACAGGAGGGCCATTGCTCTCTTATTGGGGGAATTCAACCCTTTTACATTAAGATTTAGGAGCTTAACCATAATCCCTATAGTTTAAAGCTTTTCCTTGGACGGGTGAGAGTACCCCAGCTTTGGCACACGAACAGTACAATGACATCTTATTGTTCTGACCTTGAGTGTGTATGGAGGAAAGAGGGGAGGGGAAGACACAAAGGGGACAAACAAAATAACCCGTTTTACGGGGTCAGAGTGGTTGCCGCGATAGGGACTGTGCGGCAATTCTGAAAACATGTGGGGTGGGCCGGTATCAACCCCCACCCACCGAAACCTGTCATAGAACAAACTCTTCCCACCAATTGGTGCAATTTAACAATGCAACATTAAAATAAGAATTAGACATAACAAAACCCCCTGGATAGGCCTACCAAGTGACTTTGCCAACTAGAAGAGTCCAGAGCCTACTAATTGGGTCTATACATCCTAAACTGTAACAATATATAGCAGAACAATTCACACTTAATGTGAGACATCACTTACGTGTAGAGATGAGTCAAAATAGAGACAATTAAGTCAACCAGGTATTAACTATAGACAATTGGATCAATTGTACACATTAAGAAAATGTTGAAGTTAGACTAGGTAAGTGTTGTCACTCACGAGACAAGTCCTTTTCGCTTTAGCCCAGTCCCGTTTAATAACAGAAGGTGGTTGAGCGGAAGCTGAGAATTGGATAGGAATGTCCCAGTCTTGCAGCAGTTTTGTACTGGCTTCTACCGACGAGATGGTGTAGGTAGATCCCTCAAATTGGATGATGAGTTTGACTGGAAATCCCCATCTATAATTAATCTCGTGCTCTCTCAAAGCTACAGTGATTGGGCGAAAGGATCTTCTTTTGGGCAGAAAAGTCCGGGAACAGTTGGATATTGCCCAGTATTTCAGTGCCCTCTGCCGCCCGTGCCACACGCAGGACTTGCTCCTTTATGTGGTAGAAGTGCATACATAACAGAGTATCGCAGGAGGGGACATTCGTGGCTGCCCGTGGTCTGGGAAGTCTGTGTATGTGGTCGATAAGTAGATCTTTCGCGTCCACCGCTGGTAGTAACCTTTTAAAGAGAGTCATGGCAAAGTCCAGTAATTCAGAATTAGGGACGGAGTCCGGGACACCGCGGATCTTAATATTGTTCCGTCTTGACCTATCCTCAAGATCAGCTACCTTATCACGGAGGGTCTCAACCTCCGCACTTAGGGCTTCATGGGCTGTGATCAAACTGTTATGGGACGCCACCAGCTCCTCAATTTTTTGCTCCAGATGATCAGTTCTACCCCCAATCTCTGTCACCTCGGTCATAATTTTGGCAGACGTCAGTTGGAGTTCGGTTGTGAGATCCGACTTCAGAGCAACCAGCAGTTGATGCATAGATTTGACGGTCAAGGGAGCATCTGAATCCACGTCCACGGCTGGAGCAGGAACTGGAGAGGGAGACCGGACTAGTACCGGAGTTTTACGTTGATGAGAGTCAGACTCTGCGTCTGGTGTTGATTTGGAAGAGAAAGGAATCTGTTTGGGAGGTTTAGGAGGTTTCTGGCGTCTTGGGGCCATAGTAGTTGATAATAGCAAGAAAACTTCAGGAAGGCAGAGAACACCGTGGCTACGGGCACCAAGGTGGGAGGTTTAACATGAGAAGCTAATGCTGCAGGGTTAAGGTCGGCGGGGGTCCGAGCATATTCCTACTCCTTCTTCATGGTCCGCTTGGGCTATTCCTCAGATGAGGGAGAAGGCACCGCAAATAGCCGCCACACTTCCTCCTACACGGGCCTATAGCACAGACCCGCCATCAGACAGTGGCTGTCAGGCTAGGGGAACTCCAGGCCCGCAGGGAGACACTGTCCGTCCAGGCCGCACGACCGCCTCTCTGCTGCAGTGCCACCCTCGCTGCTAGGGCACTCGTCGGCGGCTCCCGGTCCCAGGTATCCTGCAACTGTATGCAGCAGCGCTTCTCTCGAGGGGGCCCCACCGCCGATCGAGGTGAATTTGCAATCCGACTCCCAAGCGTCCCGCGGTCCGGGTGCCGCGGCCGACAGCACCACCTCAGACCGCCGGGTCCCGCGGGGATCGTTAAGGGCCGAGTGGCCTGCACCTTCACTAACAGTAGCTGGGGGTCCCCCGGGAGGGACAGCTGCAGGGAAATACCCCCAAGAGCTTGGCTAGTTGCCCCAAATAACTTGCTCAGGGCAGGAGACAAGCTGAAGCATGTCCGCTCGCTGTGGGAACCAGGCCACGCCCCCCAGAATTACATACTTTTATACCGTCAATAACTCAAAAGATAATACAGATATAATATAAACATCATTATACATTAAGAACATTAAAACATTAAAAGAAAAAGCGAAAAAACGAAAAAAACAAAAGCAATTTATATCAATAGGGCAATTAGACAATACCCTTAAAGTGATATTGCCCAAGTTTATAATGCTTTCAAATATATTATTAATAATACTTGAAATTGGCATGTCTAAATATTATGTCAGGACAGATATTATGTGGTTAAAATATTAAAATCTAAGTAAAAAAGTGCACTCAATTGTTAAATATAAAACAACATATCAAAAATATATAGAAGGCAGGAATTAATGTAAGATTTGGGACTAATCAAAAATGATGATGAATAAAATTTTTATAAAAACGGAGTGATCTCAAATCCTTCATTTAGGCCATGAGGGGCGACAGTATTTAGGGAGATGATCCAAAAGGTTTCGCGTTGGATTAATCTCTGTTCCCTGTCTCCTCCTCTAGGGTCTTTCTGTACCCACTCTATGGCTCGGACCTTAAAAGTATCAGTGCTACCCCCATGTATTTCATTAAAATGTCTCGGAAGACTATGGTTGGTGACCTTATTTTTAAAATTGCGGAGGTGCTCCAAAATACGAATTTTGAGCATCCTCTTCGTCTTTCCAATATAAAGAGATCCACAACCACATTCAACTTGATAGACAACAAAAAGTGCTCTGGTAATTTATAAAATGTTTTATTTTGTATTCTTTAGTTTTCTTATAATCCCAGAAGGATTTTCGGTCCCTCTGGCAAAATGAGCAAACTTTACATTTATTGCAGGGATAAGATCCCACTAGTCTAGGTAAGCTGAAAGATGGTTCTGGTACTCTGGGGGGGTAGATAACTGGGGAACACAAGACATTTCAGATTTCTTGCCCTACGGTACCTAATTACAGGTTCTTCCAGGATAATTTTTGACAACACTGGATCCATTTTTAGTATGGGCCAGTGTCTAGAAAATATCTCTCTTATTTGATGGCTAGCATTGTTAAAATGAGTGATAAAGGCACACTCAGAGGATTGTTTATCCTTTTTCTTTGGCCTATATTCCAATAGGTCTTCTCTATCTTTTTCACGTGCCTTTACATAGCTAGACTCAATCAAATCGGAGGGGTAATTCCTCTCTTCAAATTTTTTACCAAACTGAACTGCCTTAGTATCAAATTTGGTAACATCTGAACAATTATGCCACAACCTCAAAAATTGGGCATAGGGTATGTTAAGCTTCCATCTTTTGCGGTGGCAGCTATCGAACTGAAGGTAGCAATTTGCGTCAGTTTCCTTAACAAATATATCAGTGCTTACCCTCAGTTCGTGAGCCGCCGGTGCTTCCAGTGACAGGTGGAGATACTCAACACAATTACCCCCAAATTTGGCAGTAAAGGTTAAACCATATCCATTGTTATTCAAAGATAGAACAAAGGAGTCAAAATCGGTTTTAGATCCGTCCCAAATGATTAAAAGGTCATTAATATACCGACCGTATAGTTTGACGTGGGGCTGCGATGGGTATATATGCTCCCGCTTTCAGCTCCCCATATAGAGGTTGGCGAAACTGGGAGCGAAAATCGTACCCATCGACGTCCCCGTCACCTGCAAATAAAATACTCTGTTAAATATAAAATAATTGCGTTCTAACACGAATTTTATGCACCTTATAGGAAAGTGTCTCTTCGCTTCCGACACTGAAGCATCTTTGCTCAAAACTTCATCTACCAGCTCCATACCTTTTTTATGGGGTATGGAGGTGTAGAGAGCTGTCCATTGACGTTCAGTCAATTGTACAAAAACTGTATGTACTGTGCCACTCGAAAACTTCCAACAGTCTTAAAACATGAGTGGAATCCTTTATATAAGACTCCAGTAACGGCACATACTTCTTAATATTCAGGTCCACATATTCCGAAAATCTCGATGAGACAGACCCTATCCCCGAGACGATAGGGCGTCCAGGGGGATTGAGCCTGTCCTTATGGACCTTCGGAAGGTGATAAAAAGTAGCGATCCTTGGGGTCGGATTACGGATATAGAGGTACTCCTCTTTTGATAGACAATTTGATGCTAACCCATCTAATAGTAAGGATTCAAGTTCATTTACAAATTGATCCGATGGATCAGCTAGTAACTTTTTATAAAAGAACTCGTTGTCCAACGGGCGCAAGGCCTCTGCCTCGTAGGAGGACCTATTATTAAGGACTACTCCACCGCCCTTATCCGCCTGTTTTACAACGAGCTCCTTATTCTCAAGTAGATTTTTAAGGCCTATTTTTTCTTGCCTTTTAAGATTGGTATTCACCTTCTGTGGATTCTAATCTAATTTTGAAAAATCAGTTTTAATCAATTCTGAAAACATATCCACATGGCTTCCTTTGGACTCCAGTGGATAATATTTCGACTTAGGCTTAAGGTTTGTGAATTTTGGTGTCGGAGTGGGATTTTCCCATGTGATAGTATCATTACAGTTTTTATGTTCTAACTTTAAAAAAATGTCTTTTAAGGGTTAATGTCCTAACATATTTAGACAAATCAATAATCAAATTAAAATAATTAGGGGGACAGCTTGGGGCAAAAGATAGTCCCCTTTGTAAAAGTTGATAATCCCCGGCTTTCAAGGGGATATCAGATAAATTAAAAATACCTTTGGTTAGGTGATTAACCTCTTTTTTGATACGTTTTCGGGCTACTTTGCCTCTTCGGTGCTTAGGGTTCTTTTCTTTTCTTTTTAAAAGAGATTTGTACCCAATCGTGACCAGCTGTTGTTTGGTTTAAGGATGTTCCCTTATTAACATCTCTCTTATTTCCCTTAGGTGGTCTGCCGTCGGCTATATTCATTCCATGATTAGGCCTATTTTTATTTTTATTCTGATTTTTTATCTTATTTTTGTTCCAATCTCTAACTTGATTGGTAGAGTAATCAATTTCATCTCTACGAAATTTATCTAATTTTGTATTCAGTAGAGAATCTTCAATTTTTGATACTTTTAACTCAATGTTTTTTCTTGCTATATCGAAGTTAGCATCGCTGGTTTTAGACTCAAATTTTTTCCCAAGCTCATTGAGAGTATCGGTAACATGATTCAATTGTAATTTCTTTTCCTCTACTAATAGTCTCATTAGCTGAAAGGAACATGTGTCAATAATATGATTGTTACAGTCGTCCAAAGGGATTCTCACCAGGGGCCCGGAGTCTATGTCAGACACCAGGTGTTCACTAGAGCCTCTAGTGGTGAGGATAGTCTGGGCTGCTGGGCTGACAGGTCGTGCCCCTGGTGATCGTCCCAAAGGGGAACTGCAGCGTGGCTTAGGCTGACTGGAACCCAAGTACTCACAAGTACACTCGCATACAAGATAACACTTAGACAAGATAACTGTGCTCTCAAAAACAGTAAGGTTTATTACAGATAATGCTGGTACCCTTGTAAACAGTACAATAGTAATGCAAAGTATATAAGATCAGTATATGTGAAAAGTACTTGCAATTGAGAAAAAAGACTTTTTTTCTTTTTTCTCAATTGCAAGTACTTTTCACATATACTGATCATTACAAGGACTTTTTACATACAGTTAAATTGTTGAATTTCCCCATCATTTTAAAGAAGAACTCAATAATAAGCGCATACTAAATTCTAACCAATTTGTTCATAACCTTGGGTATTACAGGAAGACTCTTCTTTGAGCCTTCTTTTTACTGTAGGAGGGGATAGTGGAATTACCCCTCAGGTTTGAGAATATAGTTTGTAGGTTTTTTCCTTTTCGCTTTTTTATAGGTGGCGCTGAACAATTTTGTGTGGTTTTTCTATTTTGTATACTTTGTTGTAATAATTCCAGTTTTCCACATTTTTTAGTGCAACCACTGAGTAATTATGTATAATCATATGAAAGATAGAAGAGAGAAAGTCGAACAAGTATTCCAAGGAAATTTAGAATTGGTAGATGGAGATTTAGATGGAATCATGGAGAAATTGGGAAAAGCACTCCAAAAGGAGAATAGATTGTGGTGGGATGTGGTAACCTTTGAAAGGTACCTATCAGACCAAATTATTCCTAGGGGACTAAGAATTAAGAAAATCTGTTCGTTCGAGTCTGAGTCCAAAGAATTTGTAGAAGGATGGTATAGAATATTAGATTTTTGTTCGATAGCATTGATGGAATTAATAGTGAAAGAAAGGAAAAGGGAATTACAGATTTTAGGACAGGAAATCGAATCTTTAAGGAATCTTACAACCCCATTTGTAGAATTAGATGAGTACAAAGGAATGGAAGAAACAATTAAATATAGAGTACTCAGAGAAGAACAGAGAGTAACAGAGACAAAACAGAAAAAGTATAATAGGGATAAGATAGACTATAAGACAGGCACACAATATGTCAAAATAGAAAAGAAAAAACAAGAAACGATAGAACAAGAAGAAGAATTAAGCGATTCTCTTATTGAAGAACTCTTAAAATTAGAAGAGAATATAGATCTAATACAAAAAGTGAGAGAGAGATCTAGAAGTAGAATAAGAAATAAGAGCGAGGAGATATTTAGAGAAAAAGAGATAGGACACATTCTAAAAATAATAGTATGATCTGTA
>WWET01011088.1:2006-16481 GCA_011038615.1 Limnodynastes dumerilii
TGATTAGCACCGTGACATGTATATGGTGCAGAGGGCCCTGGATAGCAGGGCATGCTAGCGCTTGTGGTTCTCCAAGCGCCAGCATGCCCTGGCATCCATGGGCATGCGGGTGCTTGTAGTTCTACAAGCTTCAGCATGCCGTGTCGGGCCAGAATTATTTACTTATTTTACTGTGCGGCAGGGGGGGGGGCCACGGAAGGGGTTAATTTTATTATTGTTGTTAAAAAAAAAATACACTGTGGTCAGAGCAATTAAAGCTCAGACTGCTATTTTATTTATTTATTTTTCTAAAGAAACATGCACCTCTGAATCGTATGTTTTTGTGGATCCGCTAAAATTCTGGATCATGCAAGTGCTCATGTGCAAATTCTTTTAGTTAAATAGTCACCTGTGGTCAGGGTTTTAATTTTGTTTTAATTTTACAAAAAACTTCATAAACAAAGGAGAGGAGGTGCAATTAGAAATAATGTCTCCTACAGGTCAATGATTTATGACCGGATTCAGAGTTCTGTGCATGTGCGGAATTACACATGCTAATTTGACTATTCAAGGATGTGCTTTCGTGCATCCTGTAGCCCACTCTGAATTTTAAATAAACCTCTTCCCCCGCCTGCCCCACATGCCCATGAATGACAAGGCATGCTTGCGCTTGTAGTACTAGTATCGGCAGAATGCCCTGCACCAAAATCACTACACATGCCCTTTTCTTTAAAAATAAACATACAGTGCCCTCTCCAAAAATCCTATGAAAACCTCCATGTGCCCCCCAAAAATGTAAACATAAAAAAAAAATCCCTATACCGGTCCCCCACATAAAAATAGTAAAAAATATGTCACATGTGCCACCCAAAAATAAAAAAAAATAAAAAAAAAAATAAAACCAAAAATAAAAAAAAATAAAAAAAATGCTAGATCCCTGTCCTCTTCATTTAAAAAAAAACAAAAAAAAAACAGTGCTCATATAATTAAACTTATAAAAAAAAATGCTACATGTGCCCACATAATAAAATAAATAAAAAATGCCACAAGTGCCCCAATAAAATTAAAACATATAAAAAATGCCCATAAGATGGCCTACGAAAAAACAAAAACATACTTACTAAAAGACCACATATACGCAATCTACGTATCGAAACGATATGCAGATCACGTACAATAGCTACTACGCATGCGCAGTATATGGAAGCACTATGGAAGACGGACGTAGTTCTGGATCCAGCCCAAAAGGAGTAGTTTTGGGAAGTGATGATAGAGCAAAAGTTCCCATATATGGGTATCAGTGAAGAATGATCTTCCTCAAAAGTCATGATCTATATTTTGTATAAAAAATGAAACAGAAGTGTCCGCGGGATTCCGAATCAGTCTCTGTTATTATATAAATTCTAAATTAATACTTGTTCTGTGGTTTAAGACTTCTCCTCTTGTGTTCTTGCTGTAAAGCAGACCTCTAAATTCTTCCTCTGTTCCTCCTTTAGATATAATATGCAACCTCCACTCCCGATCTCCACATGCAAAAGAAACGATACAACCCCTGTGCAGTATCCCTTGGCAACCGAACAAAGTTCTCAGGTAAGTTATACTCACACTTTTTCTTCTTGGTTATCGCACAGAGTAATATCTTTGGGACTTTTCCTTTTCTTTCTTCTGTTCCTCCTTTAGATATAATGTGCAACTTCCACTCCCGATCTCCACATGCAAAAGAAACGACAAACCCCTTGTGCAGTATCCCTTGGCAACCGAACAGAGTTCTCAGGTAAGTTATACTCACACTTTTTCTTCTTGGTTATCGCACAGAGTGGTATCTTTGGGACGTTTTCTTTTCTTTGGGATCTTCTCCGCAGCTGATGTTCTTCTTCCCTCCTTAAAGGAAAACAATCCCTGTGCAATATCACTTAGCAACCGGAAATAAACTCAGGTAAGTTCTACTCACAATTTTTCCTCTTTAATGAAGCTTTGAAATTGTGTCTTTCAGTTCTTTTTCATCCACAGAGTGTCCTTACACCAGAAATCCTTCTTCTCTCCTCAAAAGAAAAAGAGGATTCTTGTGCAGTATCCCTTAGCAACCGGAAAGGGACTCAGGTAAGTAATACTCACACTTTTTGCTCTTTAACACGGCTTGAAAAAGATATCTTTACGATGTTTCTTTTCCACAGGGGCTTCTTCCAGTGGGAGTCCTTCTCCTCTCCTTCAGGACGGGACTCCTCCAGTAGGAAACCCAGCACCAAAAAGAGAAACGGCAGCCTTGTGCAGTAAATCCCACCAGAGAGAGATTTCTACAGGTAAGTTATACTCACAATTTTTCTCCTCTCCAATAGGGCTCTGCATATGATCTTTATTGTTAAATTGTGTTTCTTTTTCCAGGACTCCCTGAGTGGTTTACTTCAGAAGAGAGGGCAATCCCCTTCTTCCTACCTATCACCTCAAAGGAGGGTTATGGACCCTTGAAGAAGGACTCAAGCTCCCTCAGTTATCGGACCCACACTTCCAGTATTCAGAAAAATTAAACTTTTAATTCACAATAAAACATATGCAATAAAATGGAACATAAAAGAGCTGTTCATAATAAAAGAGCTGTTCATAATAAAAACTTTTTGAAAATTTTTCTCTTTGTTGTACTTATTTCTGGGGGAAGACCCTTAGGGACCCCGGGTTGGGGGTAGTAAAAGACCGCTGCTCCTTTCCCAACCTATCCCTCTAGATGTTTCACACTTAACCGAAAATCAGACAAAAAATGGGGCCCAAATGTCTGGTAAACGGAAAAAATGGAGAGAGGATTGGTATAAGTAAGTCAGAGAATCAAAAAAACTACCTCCTTTTCCAAAGCGTTTCAGGCACTGACTGCCCTTTTTCAAGGAATATTCCCGGTTTATTCTCCCTCTGCTTTTAAATGGTGGATTACATCATCTTCCTGTCTCTTTCTGTTCACCCTCAAAATCTGTTCGGGGTTGTTACTCTCCCGTTTTTAATTAGGCTTCTTTGATTGAATTTGGTTCCTCTAAAGGTATGGATTTGATGGTGTTTCCTTGTAATTTCTTAAAATTAATGTCGGGTGTTTCTTTTATCTTCATTCATTATATCTGACTTTTCCCGGGTTAGTGTGCAACCTCCTGAGCATTCCAATTGTTTACATTCAGACCACTACGGGTGTACTGACCAATTAGAATTAGAGTCGGGATTGCCCTCTTCATTCTCCTCCAATCGTGCCGTTTGTTTATAATTTGTCCGTAAAGAGGCTTCTTTACATGAGTTATTTGCCACTATTTGGCCGTTGGTTACTATTTAACTACATAGTATTGGGAGGAAATAACAATTATTAAGGCTAAAAGCTACTTTTTAATATATTTAATTAGCAAGTTCTACAATGATTATCTAAACCTAAACCAAGTTAAATCTTATTCGTCTAGAGATCGGGTAAAAAATTCTTCTCTCCAATGAGGGGTTTAATTCATATAGAGAAGTAGAAGGTTTAAAGTCTTATAACCTTATGTGGAGGAATATTTAAACCTTTACCACTACGGAGGGAGAGTCTTTCTCACTATCAGCTTCCTTCATTCTTAATTCTTATTTGATTGGTCAGGGGGGTCTGTACCTTCCTTTTTATGAGTAAATGTTGACTCATTAGGACATGCCTCGTTCACTCGATCAAATTTGGATGGGATCTATTATTAGGAATTGAAAAAATCCCCTAACTTAACGGGGGATTTTAATTAAGGTAGGGAACAGCTCTTTTATGTTCCATTTTATTGCATAAGTTTTATTGTGAATTAAAAGTTTAATTTTTCTGAATACTGGAAGTGTGGGTCCGATAACTGAGGGAGCTTGAGTCCTTCTTCAAGGGTCCATAACCCTCCTTTGAGGTGATAGGTAGGAAGAAGGGGATTGCCCTCTCTTCTGAAGTAAACCACTCAGGGATTCCTGGAAAAAGAAACACAATTTAACATTAAAGATCATATGAAGAGCCCTACTGGAGAGGAGAAAAATTGTGAGTATAACTTACTTGTAGAAATCTCTCTCTGGTGGGAATTACTGCACAAGGCTGCCGTTTCTCTTTTTGGTGCTGGGTTCCATACTGGAGGCGTCCTGTCCTGAAGGAGAGGAGAAGGACTCCCACTGGAAGAAGCCCCTGTGGGAAAGAAACATCGTAAAGATACCTTTTTCATGCCGTGTTAAAGAGCAAAAAGTGTGAGTATTACTTACCTGAGTCTTTTTCCGGTTGCCAAGGGATACTGCACAAGGATCCTCCTTTTTTCTTTTGAGGAGAGAAGAAGGAGTTCTGGTGTGAGGACACTCAGTGGATGAAAAAGAACTGAAAGACACAATCTTAAAGCTTCTTTAAAGAGAAAAAATTGTGAGTAGAACTTACCTGAGTTTGTTTCCGGTTGCTAAGTGATATTGCACAGGGATTGTTTTCCTTTAAAGAGGGAAGAAGAACATCAGCTGCAGAGAGGATCCCAGAAAAGTCTCAAAGATACCACTCTGTGCTATAACCAAGAAGAAAAAGTGTGAGTATAACTTACCGGAGAACTTTGTTCGGTTGCCAAGGGATACTGCACAAGGGGTGTATCGTTTCTTTTATATGTGGAAATCGGGAGTGGAAGTTGCATATTATATCTAAAGGAGGAACAGAAGAAAGAAAAGTCCCAAAGATACCACTCTGTGCGATAACCAAGAAGAAAAAGTGTGAGTATAAATTACCGGAGAACTTTGTTCGGTTGCCAAGGGATACTGCACAAGGATCCTCCTTTTTTCTTTTGAGGAGAGAAGAAGGAGTTCTGGTGTGAGGACACTCTGTGGATGAAAAAGAACTGAAAGACACAATCTTAAAGCTTCTTTAAAGAGAAAAAATTGTGAGTAGAACTTACCTGAGTTTGTTTCCGGTTGCTAAGTGATATTGCACAGGGATTGTTTTCCTTTAAAGAGGGAAGAAGAACATCAGCTGCGGAGAGGATCCCAGAAAAGTCTCAAAGATACCACTCTGTGCTATAACCAAGAAGAAAAAGTGTGAGTATAACTTACCAGAGAACTTTGTTCGGTTGCCAAGGGATACTGCACAAGGATCCTCCTTTTTTCTTTTGAGGAGAGAAGAAGGAGTTCTGGTGTGAGGACACTCTGTGGATGAAAAAGAACTGAAAGACACAATCTTAAAGCTTCTTTAAAGAGAAAAAATTGTGAGTAGAACTTACCTGAGTTTGTTTCCGGTTGCTAAGTGATATTGCACAGGGATTGTTTTCCTTTAAAGAGGGAAGAAGAACATCAGCTGCGGAGAGGATCCCAGAAAAGTCTCAAAGATACCACTCTGTGCTATAACCAAGAAGAAAAAGTGTGAGTATAACTTACCAGAGAACTTTGTTCGGTTGCCAAGGGATACTGCACAAGGATCCTCCTTTTTTCTTTTGAGGAGAGAAGAAGGAGTTCTGGTGTGAGGACACTCTGTGGATGAAAAAGAACTGAAAGACACAATCTTAAAGCTTCTTTAAAGAGAAAAAATTGTGAGTAGAACTTACCTGAGTTTGTTTCCGGTTGCTAAGTGATATTGCACAGGGATTGTTTTCCTTTAAAGAGGGAAGAAGAACATCAGCTGCGGAGAGGATCCCAGAAAAGTCTCAAAGATACCACTCTGTGCTATAACCAAGAAGAAAAAGTGTGAGTATAACTTACCAGAGAACTTTGTTCGGTTGCCAAGGGATACTGCACAAGGGGTGTATCGTTTCTTTTATATGTGGAAATCGGGAGTGGAAGTTGCATATTATATCTAAAGGAGGAACAGAAGAAAGAAAAGTCCCAAAGATACCACTCTGTGCGATAACCAAGAAGAAAAAGTGTGAGTATAAATTACCGGAGAACTTTGTTCGGTTGCCAAGGGATACTGCACAAGGATCCTCCTTTTTTCTTTTGAGGAGAGAAGAAGGAGTTCTGGTGTGAGGACACTCTGTGGATGAAAAAGAACTGAAAGACACAATCTTAAAGCTTCTTTAAAGAGAAAAAATTGTGAGTAGAACTTACCTGAGTTTGTTTCCGGTTGCTAAGTGATATTGCACAGGGATTGTTTTCCTTTAAAGAGGGAAGAAGAACATCAGCTGCGGAGAGGATCCCAGAAAAGTCTCAAAGATACCACTCTGTGCTATAACCAAGAAGAAAAAGTGTGAGTATAACTTACCAGAGAACTTTGTTCGGTTGCCAAGGGATACTGCACAAGGATCCTCCTTTTTTCTTTTGAGGAGAGAAGAAGGAGTTCTGGTGTGAGGACACTCTGTGGATGAAAAAGAACTGAAAGACACAATCTTAAAGCTTCTTTAAAGAGAAAAAATTGTGAGTAGAACTTACCTGAGTTTGTTTCCGGTTGCTAAGTGATATTGCACAGGGATTGTTTTCCTTTAAAGAGGGAAGAAGAACATCAGCTGCGGAGAGGATCCCAGAAAAGTCTCAAAGATACCACTCTGTGCTATAACCAAGAAGAAAAAGTGTGAGTATAACTTACCAGAGAACTTTGTTCGGTTGCCAAGGGATACTGCACAAGGATCCTCCTTTTTTCTTTTGAGGAGAGAAGAAGGAGTTCTGGTGTGAGGACACTCTGTGGATGAAAAAGAACTGAAAGACACAATCTTAAAGCTTCTTTAAAGAGAAAAAATTGTGAGTAGAACTTACCTGAGTTTGTTTCCGGTTGCTAAGTGATATTGCACAGGGATTGTTTTCCTTTAAAGAGGGAAGAAGAACATCAGCTGCGGAGAGGATCCCAGAAAAGTCTCAAAGATACCACTCTGTGCTATAACCAAGAAGAAAAAGTGTGAGTATAACTTACCAGAGAACTTTGTTCGGTTGCCAAGGGATACTGCACAAGGGGTGTATCGTTTCTTTTATATGTGGAAATCGGGAGTGGAAGTTGCATATTATATCTAAAGGAGGAACAGAAGAAAGAAAAGTCCCAAAGATACCACTCTGTGCGATAACCAAGAAGAAAAAGTGTGAGTATAACTTACCAGAGAACTTTGTTCGGTTGCCAAGGGATACTGCACAAGGATCCTCCTTTTTTCTTTTGAGGAGAGAAGAAGGAGTTCTGGTGTGAGGACACTCTGTGGATGAAAAAGAACTGAAAGACACAATCTTAAAGCTTCTTTAAAGAGAAAAAATTGTGAGTAGAACTTACCTGAGTTTGTTTCCGGTTGCTAAGTGATATTGCACAGGGATTGTTTTCCTTTAAAGAGGGAAGAAGAACATCAGCTGCGGAGAGGATCCCAGAAAAGTCTCAAAGATACCACTCTGTGCTATAACCAAGAAGAAAAAGTGTGAGTATAACTTACCAGAGAACTTTGTTCGGTTGCCAAGGGATACTGCACAAGGATCCTCCTTTTTTCTTTTGAGGAGAGAAGAAGGAGTTCTGGTGTGAGGACACTCTGTGGATGAAAAAGAACTGAAAGACACAATCTTAAAGCTTCTTTAAAGAGAAAAAATTGTGAGTAGAACTTACCTGAGTTTGTTTCCGGTTGCTAAGTGATATTGCACAGGGATTGTTTTCCTTTAAAGAGGGAAGAAGAACATCAGCTGCGGAGAGGATCCCAGAAAAGTCTCAAAGATACCACTCTGTGCTATAACCAAGAAGAAAAAGTGTGAGTATAACTTACCAGAGAACTTTGTTCGGTTGCCAAGGGATACTGCACAAGGATCCTCCTTTTTTCTTTTGAGGAGAGAAGAAGGAGTTCTGGTGTGAGGACACTCTGTGGATGAAAAAGAACTGAAAGACACAATCTTAAAGCTTCTTTAAAGAGAAAAAATTGTGAGTAGAACTTACCTGAGTTTGTTTCCGGTTGCTAAGTGATATTGCACAGGGATTGTTTTCCTTTAAAGAGGGAAGAAGAACATCAGCTGCGGAGAGGATCCCAGAAAAGTCTCAAAGATACCACTCTGTGCTATAACCAAGAAGAAAAAGTGTGAGTATAACTTACCAGAGAACTTTGTTCGGTTGCCAAGGGATACTGCACAAGGGGTGTATCGTTTCTTTTATATGTGGAAATCGGGAGTGGAAGTTGCATATTATATCTAAAGGAGGAACAGAAGAAAGAAAAGTCCCAAAGATACCACTCTGTGCGATAACCAAGAAGAAAAAGTGTGAGTATAACTTACCTGAGAACTCTGTTCGGTTGCCAAGGGATACTGCACAAGGATCCTCCTTTTTTCTTTTGAGGAGAGAAGAAGGAGTTCTGGTGTGAGGACACTCTGTGGATGAAAAAGAACTGAAAGACACAATCTTAAAGCTTCTTTAAAGAGAAAAAATTGTGAGTAGAACTTACCTGAGTTTGTTTCCGGTTGCTAAGTGATATTGCACAGGGATTGTTTTCCTTTAAAGAGGGAAGAAGAACATCAGCTGCGGAGAGGATCCCAGAAAAGTCTCAAAGATACCACTCTGTGCTATAACCAAGAAGAAAAAGTGTGAGTATAACTTACCAGAGAACTTTGTTCGGTTGCCAAGGGATACTGCACAAGGATCCTCCTTTTTTCTTTTGAGGAGAGAAGAAGGAGTTCTGGTGTGAGGACACTCTGTGGATGAAAAAGAACTGAAAGACACAATCTTAAAGCTTCTTTAAAGAGAAAAAATTGTGAGTAGAACTTACCTGAGTTTGTTTCCGGTTGCTAAGTGATATTGCACAGGGATTGTTTTCCTTTAAAGAGGGAAGAAGAACATCAGCTGCGGAGAGGATCCCAGAAAAGTCTCAAAGATACCACTCTGTGCTATAACCAAGAAGAAAAAGTGTGAGTATAACTTACCAGAGAACTTTGTTCGGTTGCCAAGGGATACTGCACAAGGATCCTCCTTTTTTCTTTTGAGGAGAGAAGAAGGAGTTCTGGTGTGAGGACACTCTGTGGATGAAAAAGAACTGAAAGACACAATCTTAAAGCTTCTTTAAAGAGAAAAAATTGTGAGTAGAACTTACCTGAGTTTGTTTCCGGTTGCTAAGTGATATTGCACAGGGATTGTTTTCCTTTAAAGAGGGAAGAAGAACATCAGCTGCAGAGAGGATCCCAGAAAAGTCTCAAAGATACCACTCTGTGCTATAACCAAGAAGAAAAAGTGTGAGTATAACTTACCGGAGAACTTTGTTCGGTTGCCAAGGGATACTGCACAAGGGGTGTATCGTTTCTTTTATATGTGGAAATCGGGAGTGGAAGTTGCATATTATATCTAAAGGAGGAACAGAAGAAAGAAAAGTCCCAAAGATACCACTCTGTGCGATAACCAAGAAGAAAAAGTGTGAGTATAACTTACCTGAGAACTCTGTTCGGTTGCCAAGGGATACTGCACAAGGATCCTCCTTTTTTCTTTTGAGGAGAGAAGAAGGAGTTCTGGTGTGAGGACACTCTGTGGATGAAAAAGAACTGAAAGACACAATCTTAAAGCTTCTTTAAAGAGAAAAAATTGTGAGTAGAACTTACCTGAGTTTGTTTCCGGTTGCTAAGTGATATTGCACAGGGATTGTTTTCCTTTAAAGAGGGAAGAAGAACATCAGCTGCGGAGAGGATCCCAGAAAAGTCTCAAAGATACCACTCTGTGCTATAACCAAGAAGAAAAAGTGTGCAGGTATCATCTATGTTTTTGCAGTTAAAGCATGCTGGGAGTTGTAGTTTTGCAACACCTGGAGAGCCACAGGTTGCCTATGCCTGGTCTTTACATACCTCTTTGTTTCCCTGTTATTGAAGCTGCATCAGGCTCGCTTATCTTCACTGAAAGCCTGGCTGCTTCTTTCAGTTGTTACTGTTTAACCCTCCTGTGAGGTCCAATGATCTGCGCAGCGTGTTCATATCCGGACGTAGACATTTTCAGAGTTAGACGCATTGCCCAGTCAGGTAAGTTTTAACTTTTTCTTATTTGCTTATCTATTATTATATATATTATATTTTTTACTTACTTTAAGCATAAAAAAAATAAATTATATTTTTTACTTACTTTAAGCATAAAAAAATAAACAATTTACACACTTTCCAGCGGTCTCCCCATACATACCCCTCTTTTTAAATGGCGTTAATTTTTCACCGAAAGTGGAATGTAAAAATCCACTCCAACAACCATAATGAAGTGCCGGCCCACTCTGAAAAGAATGGGCTGGCAGAGACCCGCGATATTTACGTGGATCATCATGGAAATCACTAAAACATTTTTATTGCAATCCATTGTTTGTAATAAAAAAAACCTTTATTTTCATGTGATAATGCCCATTATTTACATGAATATTGCCATTAATACGCGAAAATGAAGTTTGTAAATAGAGCCATAAATGCATTGAAAAGTCCCTAAAAAGCCAGATACACAATTTGTCATTTACACACTGAACTCATACAAAACTTCTGTATCTGTACTCTGTTCACACTAGTGGGATTATATTACATTCACAAAACTAGAATAAATACCCTCACCAACTCAATGGTTAGAAAGCACAAGGTTACAAAATTTATTTTACAAATTATAGACAATTCATGACCTTGAATTTAAAAAAATATACATGCACAACAAAAAAAAAGCGAAATTCTGAACGTGCACTCAAAACTTAACCAACCTGTTACATCCTGGACTGTGTTTTCTTGTTCTGCCTTTAGGGGCAGTTATGCATGTATTTCTGTGTATTTCCAATTCCTGCCACTAGTGGCTGGTCTCCTGTGTTCGTTTGTACCTTAATGTAGGTTCTAGCTTCTTGTCTCTGCTTTGTTCTACTTCTGGCCTTTAGCTTTGTCTCAGTCTGTCCTGCCTGTAGTTTGTCATCCCTGTGTTGTTACTTATGTGTCTGCCTTCTAGTCTCTTCTGCCCTATTCAGCCTGCCTCTTATCATCTTGCCTTCATGTGAGTAGTAGTGTTTTTCATGTTTGTTTATTCTCGGTCTGTCTGTCTGTCTGCTACCCATCTCTGGCACATAGTGCCGGCTGTTTGTCTAAACCATAGCCACATAGTGGCATCTTATTTGTATTTGCCTTTGCCGGCTGTTTGTCTGAACCATAGCCACATAGTGGCATCTTATTTGTATTTGCCTTTGCCGGCTGTTTGTCTGAACCATAGCCACATAGTGGCATCTTATTTGTATTTGCCTTTGCCGGCTGTTTGTCTGAACCATAGCCACATAGTGGCATCTTATTTGTATTTGCCTTTGCCGGCTGTTTGTCTGAACCATAGCCACATAGTGGCATCTTATTTGTTTTACCCTGTCTGCTATTTGTTTATTTTCACCTGTGTATTATTTACTATCTGATTCCTGCAATAAACCCTTTCTTGTATATTTGTTTCTGCATTCTTTGCACCTTGCCTCAGTAATTCATAACACAACCATATAAATTAATTAGACAATTATAAAAGTACAAACTTTATTTAATCCATTTAAAATGCGAAAATATTTGTTAAAAAGAGTGAATGGGAAAAATGGGAAGTGAAACAACTGACTTCTACTATTATCATAGATATAACCATGTATCGCAATGCCTCCAAGACATAAATCCTCAAATGCTTGGTGTGTTGTGTATCTTGAGTCTAGCTTAAATGGTTGATAATTATAATATACTTTTTTTTTTTTGTCTCAAAAAACATTGGAACATGTTCTTGTATAATTATTCTTCAACAAGTTGCTCTATTGTGTCTCATTTATTTATGATGTGACAGTTATCATTAAACATACATGACCACTAAGCCAGTATACAGATTGGGCCTGATCCAGACCTACACTGGCTGGTGTTAAGACGCCAGCCAGCAGCGTAAGATCGGCTTAAAATCATGGATCGGGTGTCTGTAGCAGCAGCGTAGTAATGCTGGAGGGGGCGTTCCCATCTGTTACTACGCTGCAGTTAGTGCAGGTAGGCAGGGAGAGGGAGGGTAATGAGGCTGGGAGGGTGGCATTAACGTAGCAACGACGCTGTCCCAGCGTATTAACAGTCGCTGTAAGTAAGTGTTAATTCGCTGGGGCAAGGGGGAGTGTAGCGATGGTACGCTGAGCGTTAGACCGCTCAGTGTACTATCGTAGGTCTGCATCAGGCCCATTGTGGTTAACTAGCTAAAATATTAATATTATGATTTTAGAGAGGACTAATAATGCTTATTGTAGAATAGATATTATACAACACACAAAGTAGAAAAATGGTACGTATTTATAATATAATCAAATTAATAGATAAATTAATTTGTGAACAAGGGATGTCAAACTTCATGGTTATCACGGCCTGGGTAGTTTCGGGAACGACTGTGGGTTGAAGCAAGGGCGGAGTCAGGGCTTTGTAGATGAAACAGGGGGCCCTCAGGTAATGCTTGCGCATATGGGACCAAGCAGAACCATGGACTGAGGTTAGGCAGGTAAACGGGACTGGAGTCAGGCAAGAGTACAGGACTGGATTGCAGACTGGAGTTCAGGACTGGACTGCAAGGACTGGATTGCAGGTCTGGAGTGCAAGAACTGGAGTACACGGACTGGAGTGCAGGACGACTGCAAGGACTGGATTGCAGGTCTGGAGTGCAAGAACTGGAGTACATGGACTGGAGTGCAGGACTGGACTGCAAGGACTGGACTGCAGGCTGGATTGCAAGCTGGGTTGCAGGCTGGATTGCAGGCTGGATAGCAGGCTGGATAACAGGCAGTTACGAGAAAACCAGGCTCCTTCTGTGACAAAGTAGATCTGGCACAGAGGAGAGTTCTGACAGGGTTTAAATTGCCCTCTCCAGCTTGGGATTGGCTGCTGTGATCATGTGCCTCCAGCTGGTTGTTCCTGATTGGTCCAGGGAGATCACATGCTGCTGACTGTCATGGCGGCGCCCATGTAACGGAGCTCCCGCTGCTGGACGCCAGAAGACATGTGGACCGCCGAGGATGAAGACTTCAGTGAGCATCACCACAAAGGACAAGACCCTCCAGGAGACTGATGGCTGGGAGAATCTGCTGGTGAGCAGGACCGTGGCGGGTAAGTCTGGCGGCGTTTGCCGCAATGTGTGACATCTGTAGTGTGGCTGTAATTAATCAACACATGTAGACAATAGGCTGATATTAATTAAATAAATAAAAATGCACCTAAGTGTAGCACCAAGCATCAGATGCCACCGTGAAACATTAAATGTTGAAACACTGTAGCGCTGCAGTAGTTAACAGAAAAAATGTAACACTTGGTTACAATATAACAATATGACTGAATCGAACGGCTACAAGTGTTCAGAGAAATTAGGCTCCTATATAGGGAGCACTAAAAGAGATCAGACTCTCCTCAGCATGGATTACAAGCACTTGAGGACTAAAGCATATAGCTGAATTCAGAGCGGCATAATAATATATAATGCGTTACTTTGTTTCTTATTCCTATATAGGGAGCACTAAAAGAGATCAGACTCTCCTCAGCATGGATTACAAGCACTTGAGGACTAAAGCATATAGCTGAATTCAGAGCGGCATAATAATATATAATGCGGTTAAGTAGGAGCTCAGCAGTAACATCGACGTACGTTTCGCATTGACAGCTCATTCAAGGCATTAAACCGAGTAACATATTGACCAGATCTTATAAACAAAAAGGGGTGGGATTTGAGATTTTCAACCACCAATGATGAAAGAGATGTTCGGAATGACACCTTTGGAAACCAATAAGAATAAGAAATATCCTGTAGGGGGTTCATCTATCAACTCTCTTGTATAACTAATAGGAACAGACAGAGGCTGGATGGGATTATGGATAATTGACATAAATCTGCACTAATAGGGACTAGCTAAAGCGATTTAAATAGAAGACAATAACAATAAATTAATCAGATCAAGCATCACAAAAGCATCACTGAACACAGTATATTTGTTGTTTATAATATGTATAACGGAATTCCTCATGTTCAACAGTTTTATTTTATAGCGAGATAATCCCAAATGTTACATTGATAAAAAGAAATAATAATTGTTGTGAATCAAAAGTAAAAAATCTATTAAAGCAGAAAATGTATTTATTACAGAATTATTTAAAAAAATAAAAATAAATTATCCTTATTGAATGCTCTATATTAATTATTTAAATTATTATGTGTAAGTATGGTTGATTATGTATGTATGTTATGGAATAGTGTAGTATTGTAAAAAATAAAATTATGATAAAAAATGGAAAGGTAAATGAGAATAATGATGTGTAAATGGTATGAATTTAAACTTGTGAAGAATAATGTGAATAGATGATACATAGAAAACTAATGCTAAGTGAAGTATTGAATGAAAAATTATTCAAAATGATTAAAAATAATAAAAGAGTAAGTTAATAAAAATATAAAAATCTAGGTAAAAAAATGATAATTAACAGGTGAGTGTGACAGTGATGTGAAAACAAAGGTAAGTGGAAAAAAGGTAAGTGAAACAAAAGGGGAAAATAATGAATTAAAAATTAAAGTGAAAGAAAATCAAATGGAAAAAAGATAATAATTATAATGATACATTTTCTTAATGCTTATATACATAATAGAATGCATGTCTGCCAAAAATAAATAAAATAATA
>WWET01011089.1:1308-16473 GCA_011038615.1 Limnodynastes dumerilii
TATATATATATGTAATATAATTTTTTTTTTTTCTCATTATACTTAACCTACTTAGACTATTTTTTGTGCAGATCCATCACAAAATTAAGATAAAAAAAAATTTTAATTACAGGTTGTAACAAAATATGTAAATAGCCAAGGGGGTGAATACTTTAGTAAGGCACTGTAGGTTGTTGTTTTCTTGTTTTTGTTTTTGTTTTTTTGGGTTTTTTTGCATGTAATAAAGAAAATAAGAGAAAAACATCTATAGAAATGTTTCAGGTTCCATATTCTTTCTCTCTTCACTTATATTGTAGTTTTTTTTCTCTTGAATCATTGTCGTTTTAATTTCACAGAAATTAAGCACCTTTCATCCAGCTCCCAAAGTAATTCGATGCATGACTAATACTCCTGTGATTGTGCGAGAAGGGGCCACAGTGTATGCCCCAGGGACCCATGCAGAGGTTGAGGATGCAAAACTTCTGGAGCAACTGATGGAGAGTGTGGGCTTCTGTACAGAGGTGGAGGAGGACCTCATTGACGCAGTGACAGGATTGAGCGGAAGTGGGCCTGCTTATGTAAGACTTAACAGGATACCAGAAAAATTATTAAGACAAGTGATTACACTGTTTAGTGGTCACCTTTTTTTATTTCACTTACTGAATTGGCTATTTAAAAAAACAAAAAAAAAAATCTAAATTTCACATTGAAAATACTCAGTTCGGGGTGTGTAGTTCAGGGCATAAATTATGCAGCAAAAGGAAGAACTTGGTTCATAAACAAACCATCATGCGATTTAATATCTTTCTTGTCTCAATATTTTCTTTCGTCTCAGGCTTTCACAGCCCTGGATGCACTTGCAGATGGTGGAGTGAAGATGGGTCTTCCCAGGCGACTTGCAGTTCGCCTTGGAGCTCAAGCCATGCTGGTCAGTATGGCATTCTCCTTGTGTTACAACAGTTCCTTTTCCCAAAGGAAATTAGAGTTTTAGTGCTTTCATCTATTACAGGGTGCAGCAAAAATGCTCCTGGAATCAGAGCAACATCCGGGACAACTGAAGGATAATGTGTGCTCACCAGGAGGAGCTACCATTCATGCGCTGCACTTCCTGGAGAGTGGAGGATTCCGTTCCCTACTCATCAATGCTGTGGAGGCTTCATGTATCAGGACAAGGTATTCATCCAGTTCTACAAAATAATAATAGACTATCCTATTAAAGCCATACAAACAATACCAGTTAAGTCATGCTAAGGAGAACATACAAACATTGGTCAGACCGTATAATTTCACTACCTTTATGTAAATAATATAAGTGTCAATTAGTATTAAAAGATATTTATTTTTAGTATTATAGGACCAGATTACCAGTTAAGAAAACGTGGCTTTTTAGGGGCATATATATATTGAAGAAGGGATATACTGCTCATGCATAGCAACTTAATATACGCAATTTACGTAGAAGAACAGGAGGGCACTGAATTACGCTTACAAACCTATTTGCTCCAGGTTTGGAATGACTTAAGAATGAAGGGGCATGCCGGGAAAACTTAAGAATGAAGATAAGAAGATTGGGTGGAGGGAGCCATTTAAATGAGGAAATTTGAGTGTGGTTAGGCAATAATGTTCTTAATTAGCCGCCTTACGCACATAACAACGTACCTAAAGATAAGGTAGCCCTATGGCATGTGTGAGTCGGTTAAGAACCTGAAAACCGGGGGGTGTGTTAGGGGAGTCTCCTTGCTACTTTTTGCATATAATTAAGAACCTAAATCATTCTTAAATGTGAACACGGTCCATAATTTTTATATTTACTTCAAGTACACAATATGTAGATCATATATGACATTCTAGCAGTCCCTTTCCTTTTGATATTCATACAAACATGGTGGCCTAATTAAGAGTGGAGTGAAGATTCTAGAAAAGTAACTATGGAACATATGTTTGCTGTAATGCTAAATAAGTAACTGGTGAGAATGGATCC
The DNA here is from genome assembly GCA_011038615.1 of Limnodynastes dumerilii. Taxonomy (NCBI): domain Eukaryota; kingdom Metazoa; phylum Chordata; class Amphibia; order Anura; family Limnodynastidae; genus Limnodynastes; species Limnodynastes dumerilii. The sequence goes on from WWET01011089.1 coordinate 3,269, forward strand.
AGTATGTGCATACAACAGAGGAGAGTTTTACAATATTTGTATAGTTATGACTGTGTACCAGTATTTTAGTTATATCAAGAGGAGAAAGTGACAGGTGTATGATGTGTTTTAAGATGAAGACAATACATTAAAACATATAGTTGATTATAAAGTGTACAACAACTGATTGGCTCTCAATAAGAGGTAAAAGTTTAAAATTCCTTTATAACAGATGTCTTGGAGATCTGTTGACATAAAAAAATGTTTTAAAGCTAATTCCTGACGGATGGAAAACATGAGGAGAATAATGTTTAGTGTTTCTACATGCCCTTGCACAGTCCGAAATCCGATAGCCATACCCTGCCTTCCATCGAGTGTGAATGTAATATAGTGGCAGTTGAGAAGTGTGAATCGGTATGCAGTCTGTTAGTACACCTATACTCTTTATTGTATTATTAAGGCAAGCTCACATAACCCTCTCTTGGAGGTGTGATAGTCTGGATCGGTTCCTTAGCACGCTTTTAGTAATTCTCTCCTACCAAGACCTTTGTATATCAGACTCTGTTAAATATATCAAGAAGTGAGTAAAAAGAGCGCTGATATAATGGTAATAGGATTTATTTTGACGGGGAAACAAGGATTAAGTGTCTACAAACAATAAAATACAGTAAAATAAGATGCAACTTATAATTAAACAACTTGGGTTTAAGCAATCCTACAATAGATATATATAATATCAATTCCTGCTCTTTGGTGTGTAAAATGACGTGCATATACCCAAATGTTAGCAGTATGAACTAAGTAAACTCAGTATGTGGGAAATAATGTCCCCAAAAGATACACTGAGCTGGCAATGGATGGTAACACAAGACAATATAATGTAATGGCAAAGGTAAACCCACTAGATAGATCATATATCAAAAGAGAGCGACAAACAAGGCCACCTGGCACAACGAATAGCTATCCCATATTAGTATGGTCTGCAGTAGGGTAGAAATAAAAGGTGGTATAATAGAACTCTGTATGGTATATTGATGAACATAATACCAATTAATGTCCGAATGTACTTCATGTATCATTTTCCGACAAGATGATCGTGAAAGTGAAGTGAAAATTATAGCAGAGGTACAATCTGCTGATATATGTTGAAATTAAAGCTCAGCTGGGACAGTTAAATCTTCTGTGTTACGTTATCTAATGGCATCCTGGACAGCATAAAACAAGCAATAAAAGTTTGGCTCATATAATGAATGCAATATTACTCATGGTACCATGGTAATAGATGTGTATTATGATGTGGTGGTGGTTAATGATAACTCCTGTTAATTGGCTTGTCTGCCGTTGCTCACAGCTTGGAATATGTAACCGTGGTGTTAAGCCAAGGATTTCCAGTCTCCCAGCAAAGTGTCCAATCCTGTGTGTGGCAGTAGCTTGCAAGGTTAAGAACTAACACATGGGTAATTTGAAAGTAATTTAGAGAGATGATCAGAGGGGAGTGTATATATAGTCACTGACTCATTTCTTCCACTGCATTGTTTTGCAGTGCATGGCTCCCACTGCACTGGTTTTATCAAAGAGTCTCAAGTGTTGTGTTCAGGTGCCTCATAAAGCTACCTGTTACTTCATTAGTCGGCTGCTGTACTTAAAGAGCTATTCCCAATTTTGAACTTCAACATAATAAAAAAAGAATATAGATTTGGGCTTCCGGTTCCGGCGGCAATGTGGTAAGCAGTGACTGCCAGACGCTCCGTTGTTGCGGCGGCTAATTAGCCCATGACCGCCGATGCTGACACCTGCAAATCACACCTAACACTCCCTTAACAACCTTACCTCCGGATGAAACGCCATTTCTCCCCCATGATGGCGCCTAAACCTCCGAAAGTCCGCTCAGAAAAAACAGCGCTGGGAACCAACATGGCCGCCAGCTCCATTTCACCGCCAGCTCCGACACTGACTGTTGAGCTACGCAATGCATCAGGAGCTGCACGATGCACTCACTCTCCACCTCTCCCCCCCTTACCTGAAACTCCTGAAACTCCAGTTACTTACAGAGATGTGGTGCAGGCCATTCAAACCACTATAGCCCCCATGCTGCAGGAGCAGTCTGCTAAGTTTGATAATTCAATCCAAGAGATAAAGCAACAACTCACTGACATGCAGCATAGAATGTCTACCACTGAACAAGTGGCAGGTGAGGCCTTTCAGGACACTCAAGAGTTAAAGACCATTGTGCAAGACATGACAAAAAAGCAGCAGGTTTTGTGGAATAAGATGGATGATCTAGAGAATAGATCCAGAAGAAATAACCTGAGGCTGGTGGGCCTACCCGAATCAATAAAAGGACAAGCCCTAACGGATTTTGTTGTGAAACACCTGCCGACTCTCCTGGGTATCACTACTGAGTGTGCAGACCTGATCATAGAACGTGTCCATCGGCTGGGACCCCCAAGAGAAGATTTGCGCAGCAGACCACGGGCTGTTATATTCCGCTGTTTAAATTTCATCCATAAAGAATTGATATGGTCGGCGTACCGCAAAATGGAAAAGCTGACCTGGGAAGATAACCGTCTCCGCCTCTTTCAGGATTACTCTGCGGAGGTTTCGCGAGCACGCAGGGAATTCTCTCCTATCTGTTCTGAATTCGTCAAAATGCAGCGCAAATTTATGTTGTTGTTCCCGGCACGTCTTAGGCTATATGATGGCAAGGAATATAAGAACTTTACTGCCGCAGGGCATTTCTACAGGAAGAATCTCTCAGCCGCACAGTTCATCCATAAGCACAGGAACAGTTATTCCCAGATGGAGACCTTTCTACGATGGCGCGGCCTTCTCCTTCTTCATCCAGAAAAGGTCACTTATTACTGATCTCCAGCTACAATCTGTGACTTTGCTCACTGCTTCCTGCTTGAGATGACCCCGTTTTCTAGACTGATGTAATCTGCTAGCTACGCCAGCTGTGAGACGCATCATATACAGGTCGTATCTTCTTTATACTTAACAAATTCCTCAGGAGGACAGAGATCTGCTGACATGCTTTGGGTGCAACAGAACCTGGACTTGCGTAGCTATGTGTCTCCATCATATATATGTTGGTTTTACACTTAAAGTTGTTTAGGTCTTTCATAAATTTAATTACCATAGGTCAGATAAGGCCCGGAATATACCTATCAGTTATTCACTATAACAAAGGGAGTTAGCCGCCGTGGCTAGGAGCACAGTATTGATACACGATTATTTCTATGTTAGAGTTATTGTTGCCCGGAAGCCCCATAGGGCATAGTTGCCAGAGTCGGAAACTGGTTTCCAACTCTACTAAGTTTGTATTGTTTTTTTGCATGATTGTTTTTGTTGTTGCTGTTTATGCTGTTAAAGCTCAAATCATCTTTGGAATGATCTGGTTTTATCTTACTATGACACATAACCCATATTACACATCTGCTGCACACATGAAAGATGTCTAGCATAAAAATCTGCACATGGAATGTAGGGGGCATTCATTCCCCGATCAAACGGAAAAAATTACTAACCTACCTTAAAAAATTAAATATAGATGTTGCGCTTTTGCAGGAGACACACCTACTTCCTCCTGAAGCACAAAAGCTCTCTACAATGGGTTACAAATTGGTATCTTCTGCTCCATACACATCCAAGGCTAGAGGGGTGGCATTACTGACGGCAACCAAGTTATCAGTAGAAGTACACACAGACCAGGTGGACCCTGCAGGCAGATATACTATAACAGAAATCTCCTTGGGAGGAACAAGATACCATATCTGCAATATTTACGCCCCCACTAAATATGATAAACTTTTCTTTCAAACCCTCCTCACAAAATTATTACCAATCTGTGGCTCTAATCTCATCCTTGGAGGTGATTTTAACCTGGTGGCCTCCCTAGCCCTGGACAGACAAGTCCCCACACGGTCAGGACGCAGACTCCCCAGGCTGAATATAAACTACCTCTCTAACCAGTTGAAACTTTTAGATATTTGGAGGTCTAGACAGAGAATTTACCTGCTTGTCTGCGGCGCATGGTACTTTGTCCAGGCTGGACTATATTCTGATGACTGATACCATGCTACCTAGGGTGTCAAACACACATATAGAGCCCATCTGCATATCGGATCATGCCTTGGTGTGGGTTTCTCTAGCCAGTGGAATAGACAGAGGAAACTTTAGATCTTGGAGGTTCCCTGCGTATCTCACTGGATCCCTAAAATTCAGAAATATGCTGGAAACAGCTTGGGCATCTTATGTAAATTCTAACAGTGAACACGTCTCTGATCCTTTCCTTTTCTGGCAAACCGCAAAGGCGGTTATTCGAGGAGAGATACTATCGTTTGTTGCGAAGCATAATAAATCCTACACCAAGGTATATACTGACTCGCAGAAAGCTTTATCCAAAACCTATCAACAATTTTTAAACAATCCTACACAGGCTAACAAAGACAGATATCTTGAGTGTAAAGCTAAATTTGAAACATGCCTCACTTCGATTAATCAAAGACAGTCTAACGCCTATCAATATCGGTTTTATAAACAGGGCAATAAATCAGGGCGCCTACTGTCAAATCTTATGTCTAGCTCCCACACTCCCATGATTATCAAATGTCTTAAGGCGGAGGATGGTACCAGAGTATACTCGGGGAAAGATATAACCACAACTTTACGGAATTTTTATAAAGATTTATACACACAAAATGCAATAGATGCGGCCGCTAAGCTAGCCTTTTGGGACACCTGTCACCTACCACAACTTACCCAAGCACACATTGCCATGATACAAAACCCCATAACCATAGTAGAGATCACAGATGTTATTAAACGCCTCAAGACGAACAAAGCCCCGGGCCCGGATGGATTCAGTGGAGAATTTTATAGAATCTTATCTCCTAAACTTGCTGAACCCCTGCAGGCTGTATTTAATCATATTATTGAGACTAAAACTATCCCCCTTTATTTTAATTCGGCCATAGTGAAGACATTCCCGAAGCCGGGTAGGGATCCCGAGCTGCCTAGTTCTTATAGGCCCATATCACTATTAAACGTGGACTATAAGATTCTTACGAAAGTAATCGCAGAAAGAATCAAGAGAATCTTACCACACATCATACACAAAGATCAGACAGGATTTATTTGGGGCAGGCATCCAGCCTCTAATATTAGAAAAATCTTAAGTATAATGCAGAACCTAGAGGAGGAGTCTGGCGCTGGAGATCACAGCTTACTGCTTTCTCTGGATGCAGAGAAAGCATTTGATCTTGTCACATGGGATCATTTGTGGAAGACTCTAAATAATTTTGGATTCCCAAGTACCTTCTCACAATTCCTGCAAACACTATATACTAACCCCCAAACCTACGTAGCCAGCAATGGGTACATATCAACATCATTCACCATAGAGAGGGGCACGCGTCAGGGATGTCCTCTCTCGCCCCTGCTGTTTGCCCTTGCCCTGGAGCCCCTGGCAATTGCCTTGAGGAAGCATCCCAATATACATGGAATAAAAATACGGGAGACAGAGGTCAATCTGGCGCTATTCGCCGATGACATGCTCCTGTTCTTATCTAACCCATCTATTTCAGTACCTAACGCGGTAAAAGTCATCTCACAGTTTGGCCTATTCGCCGGGTACAGGATTAATCTGCAAAAATCGGAAATTCTTCCATTAACCCGACGGGACCAGCTACATTCGCTCCTCCCTGTTATACACCCCCTTACAAAAATTTCCACAACAATAAAATACCTCGGCATCCGGATACCCAATTATACAAAAGTAACTTTACCACCATTATACACGAACTCATTCAGAAACTAGACTCATGGAAGAACCTCCCGCTGTCCCTCTTTGGGAGAGTGGCGGTCATTAAATCTATTATCTTCCCCAAGTTATCATATCTCATACAAATGCTTCCTATCCGGATTAAAATGCAAGACACTAAAGCTTATAATTCTGCTGTAACTAGGTTCATTTGGCAAGGTAAAAAGCCCCGTATAGCAGTGTCCAGACTCTATCTGCCTCGCGACGCAGGAGGATTGGGGCTTCCGGACATATTCTCCTTTACCCAGGCAGTGTTTTTTAGAGCCACGGCAGACTGGCTACTACAAAGGGAGACTTATACCAACAAATCCTTAGAGGAGGCTTTATTCTACCCACATGCTCCAGCAGCATTATTGCTATCCCCGAAGAAACTGATACCGGCAAAACACCTTAGCAATGTTCTATTTAAGGACACCTATGTGGCATGGACTCAAGTAAATCGCACATATAAACGTAACCCTTGTGGTGCCTCATATGCCCCCCTGTGGGGAAATCCTGCATTTCCTCCTAGTCTTCAGAACACCACATACCTCGATTGGAAAGAAAAGGGTATCAAAGCTATAAACGACATATTTGACCCGGGGGGCACAATCTATGCCTTCCAGACTTTACAAACCAAATACCACCTACCTAACTCACAGTTTTTTATGTACTTACAGGCACGACACTATGCACAACATATATCGTCTATTTTGCCAAAACCTGCAAAGTCAGACAACTTGGTGCAATTACTACACTTCATCAAAAATAACAAGTACAAAACTCGCCACTTGCAACACGAACTACTAACTCTCAACAGCGGAAAGCTTTTGGCTCCTGCGGCAGTTAGGTGGGGGAACGATATAGCATTAGTTGATTCGCCAACCATACTATTCAAACACTATGAGCGAGTGATGCGTACCTTGCACTCAGCACAATTGCAGGAAGTACACTTTAAGACGCTGCACAGAGCTTACATTTCTCCGGCACAGAGGAGCCATATGGTGCCGGGAGACTTAGGAATATGTCCTAAATGCAGGCGAGAAAAAGCAGTCTTTTACCACTCTATGTGGGAGTGTAGGAAGATAGCGTACTTTTGGAACAAGGTACTGCAATACATCAACACTACCTTCTCGCTATCCCTTACTAAGGAGCCTCTGGCCCTACTCTGTGCTAATTTCGAGACCTGGGGACTAAGCCCATCTGAGCATCACCTAATCCCTACACTCACTATGATAGTAACGCTGGCCAAAAAAGTAATCTTGAATCAGTGGACCTCCTCAATCCCCCCTCTGTTAGGGACGGTAAAAAGTCTACTCATACGTACTTTATACTTTGACAGGAAGGCTACCCTACCAGACATAGAAAAAGGGGTGGAAAGGTTTTATAAAAAGTGGGGACCCTTTATTGAGAGTCTTGATGCCAATGCACAAACACAAATTCTTAACTTATTTGAGCATACCACTTGGTTTCTTTATAGACAATTAGATAACCCAGTCGTACAATAGAAGACAGGTATGCGGTCCCATCGCAAGTACTACACCTCATCAGAGGGTTCTATAAGAGACATGCTGATATCATGACTAACCTAGACATCATTGCTTATATCGCCCCTGCGCACTCCTACATATTCCAGTGCATAATCTCGCGTATGTTCATGTGTATATTCATGTGTCAATCTATTTGAAGCCAGACATGTATAAATTTCTGTATGTGTATGTTTATTTGTTTCTTTGTTTGTGAAACAAAAAACCCAATAAAATTGTATTTGAAAAAAAAAAAAAAAAGAATATAGATTTGAGAGAGAGGATCATATACACATTCCATTTCTAAATAAAAGGAATGAACATTTTTACAGATATCATAATTAGTAGTTGGCAATAAATCTTGTTTAGATTATGAAACGATATTAATCCGTCAAGGTGGATGATGGCATAATAATCTTCATAGAAGGCACATTCTGTTAACATAGATCATTTCTGCTATGAGCATAGGTGTGTAACCTGATAAGACTGTTCAATAGATTTACATGGCAGTCCAAAAAGTAGTCCATCCTAATTAGATCCAAAAAGAATGGTGGTATTCAATAATGATACTGAAAAACAATACAGAACATAGAAAAACTCGAAAAAATGTAAGCTTAACAGTAAATGAAAAATAACAAATATAAATAAAAATAAAAAAACAATAAAACATAAAAATCTGGTAATATTAATGGCTTCCAAAGACGTATCTCATAGAAATGGCATTAATGTTCTTTCTTTGGAGGGTGAGTCCCTTATTAGATTAGGGGAGGATGGATCGTCCTAAAATATAAAATCTGGAATGTCAAGTTCTCACTATGTTGTATCCATAGTAGAAACTGCAATGGTCAGATACTATATAAGAACAATTGATGATAAAATTGAAAATATAACTGATGACAAAATTGAGAATATTGCAATGAGATAAAAATGAATAACGATTTATTTCAATGGGTTCGTTAAGGACCCTGGGGAGGGGGGAGTGTCCAAAAGAAAAATCCAGAATGCCACCCCTGGGGTTTTTCTGTATCTGTTCTATAGCTTTAATAGAAAGGACATTAGAATTGCCTGAGTGTTTCTGGTGTACGTGTCTAGAGAGAGAATGAATCTGGTTAGACTTGTTTATGTTACAACGGTATTCCATAATTGTAGTATTTATGATCCGTGTAGTCCTGCCTACGAATAGAACACCACACTGCCATGTTATCAAATATACCATGAAAGTATTATTGCAGTTTATAAATGTTTTCACTTTAAATTATTCTTTATTGTCCGATTTTTATCAGCATGTTTACAAGTATAGCAATTTGTACGATTACATCTAAGAAAGTCAACTGGTTTAGGTGGTAGCCAGGAGAGATGGTTATTAAGACTATTACTTATTTTTATGTTGGAGATGGCTATGTTTTAGGTGATCTTTCAAACTCCTAGCCTTTCTAAAGACTATTCGGTGAATATCCTCTAAAGATTCTTTTAGAGTCTGGTCTTTAAAACAGAGTAGGTTTGGTTAATAATTCTTTTAATTTGTGATGCACAGACTACGTATTTTGTAGTAAAAGAGAGTAGTTGTAATGGGTTGGCAGTTATGTTTCTGTTAAATATCTCCTGTCTTTTCTGTCACTGTCCCACCAGTACTAAAAAGCTTTCCTATCTCACCTGTCACACAGGGAGCTCCAGTATTACGCAGACCAGGAGAAGATCCCAGCTGCTGCTATCAAAAAGACAACCCTTAGCCAAGTGCAGAAAGAATCCCCATTGGTGTCAACTGCTTCCCATGGAGTTAAAGTCAATTTGTTCAACAAGGCGCCAGTAGGAGTAAAGAAATTCTAACATCTCTCTGTGGAGAAAGGGGTGATTTGTATGTTAATTGCTCTGTTTCAGATGAATGTTTGTGGAGGACTTTGAATGTTACGGTTGTAACCATTCGTTTTACTGTTTTTATCACTTACAATACAAAAAAAAGCTATTTAAAACAGAAACTATTGTTACTATTTTTTTTTTTTTAATTTTATTTACACACATTGTACAAGTCATTTTAATGAAGTATAGATATAATCCAGTACAATCAATGACATCAGAGGATAAAGGTTCTAAACATTAAAACTACATTAACAATTTAGCATTATTAGAAAACAAGCTGGCAATATAGCAAGTCAAAGAAGCCCATAATCATGCAATCCTACAAGACTAAATATAAAATATTAGTAAGTTTTTAGAGACCGTGAGAGTCATTGACAACATATCTGAACATTATTGCAAGCTAGTCGTTTGGGGGATCTCCCATTACTTTTCTAGACATGTACCACACAGTGTATTTCAAGCAACTATGGAGCTGTCTCTTAACTTGTGAAGGGAGGGTATCAATATAACCTTCCCAGACCTCACAGTACACTTCAACTTTGTTGGCTTTGTCTAGGACCTTCTCAATCCAGTCCATATGGAATATGAAGGCCAATTTGTCCAAGAACAAAGAAAAGGGAGACGTGGTAGTGTGAAGCCAGTAACTATTTTATTAGATTACCAGTTTGCCCTCAGGACTTCACACCAATGAACTTGTAATGCCTAAAACTGAAAAACGCTTTACATTAAAAAAGTTTCTAGCAATTATTTGCAAATATATAGAGGTTTTTGTTTTTAGAGATAAGGTGAACTATTTTCCTTATGTCCATCTTAATTTTTGCTTGATAATACTAGATTTGCTGCAATCTATTAGTGTAATAAATCCAGTGAATGAATTTATACCATGCGTCTATATTATATTTTTCACATAATAAGTGTCATACTGAAAATTGTATATAGCATGTTAACCTTTTTCTAGAAATTCTGACCCTAGCTCCTTGGACTAGATTCAGAGTGTGAATATCAGGAGGAAAGTTACACCTGGGCAAAACCATGTTAAATTTCAGGGAAAGTCAAAAGGCTTTTATTCTTTCTGTGCAGGGAGAATAATTAGCTTCTGGTTATTGCATACAGATACTTTAAAGCTTTACTTGGTGTCTGCAAACAAAATCCTGTAAGTAGTTTCAGTCATACCCCTTTCACCAAATACTTTGGGTTTTTCACCAAAAACCCGTGTCTCGGCAAAAACCCGGGTATTTGGTGGTGATGGTGGTGAAACCGCCACTTCCGGTCGACCCGGGACTTCGACCAGGCAAAAAAGAAGTGTTATTCCCGGGTCCTACCCGGGTAGGGTGGCAGTGTGAAAGGTCCAGGGTTGTTTTCAACCCGGGTCTTTTATTTTGCCTCCTGATTGGTTCAGATTTGTTTACTGTTGTTATGGCAACAGTAAACAAATCTCTTTTTAGCATCGGATAAAAAAAAAAAACATTTTGCCAGTATAGGGCATGCTGATGCTTGTAGTGCTACAAGCATCAGGATGCCAGGGCATTCTGGCACTTGGAGAACCACAAGCGCCAGCATGCTCTGTCATCCTGTGCAACAAAACACAAAGTTATGCCCCTCCTATCTAATAAATAAAATATAGAGCCAGCCCTTAACATTTAATGCCCCCCTATAAAAAAAAATAATGACATTGAATACCTCTATATACAATAAAATATGAAAATTTAATACCCCTAATAATAAAAAATATTTACCGCTAATGATATAAAGCATAAAATAAATAAATAAAATAATGACACAAAAATGATGAATAAAAAGAAATACTTACCATCTTGATTAGGATCCGATTAGGATAAATGTTATTTGGTCACCATGGAAACAGGATTTGACAGGCTGCCCAAGGGTATAAATATACCCCAATGACAGCAGCGCTGTTAGCATCGGGATGTCCTGCATGCACCTCCCCCACAGATTAGAAGCTTGGAAGATTGGATCCTAATCAAGATCATAAGTACTTCTTTTTACTTATCATTTTTATGTAATTATTTTATTTATTTTATGATTTATATCATTAGAGGTAAATATTTTTTTTTTTATTATTGGGGATATTCAATGTCATTATTGTTTTAATATATGTGGTATTAAATGTAAATATTGTTTTATTATTAGGGGTATTCAATGTCATTATTTGTTTATAGTATATATATATATACTTAACAATTAAATGTTAAGTATTTTTTTAATGTTAGGGGTCGACCCTATATTTTATTTAGTAGCTAGGAGGGGTATTCATTTGTTTTTCCTGCACAGGATGACAGGGCATGCTGGTGCTTGTGATTCTCCAAGCACCAGCCTGCCCTAGCATCCTTGGGCATATTGATGTTTGTAGCACTACAAGCATCAGCATGCCCTGCCACACTAAAACCCGGAAAATTCATTGATGAAGTGAAAGGTTCTGACCCGGGAATTTCCCAGCTTTTTGTGCGCATAAAAGTGTCTGTTCGTTTTTCACCATGAGTCATGATTTAGTTTATAGATTAAAAGTGTATTGTTTTAACTGGAATATAAAATTCTAGTAGGAATTTTGGAGTTATAGTGGAGGGAAACTGCCAGCCATCTCTGCTTCTAAAGAACTGATTCTTCATCAAACTCTGCTGAAGCACGTGACTCTGCAACTCACACCAGCTGTCTGCGTATCCCAGGCTCTTCTCCTGGATCTACCAGCCTGCAGGTTGCAATAAGTTGCAGTTTTTTGTGACTACTTTTGATTTTCTATACACCTCTGACCAGTGGTAATTAGAAGTGGCGGTATGAAAATATAGAAGTGAATGGAGATTTATAGCTTTTCAATTAAATCTGTGGAAGAAGCGATGGCATACCCCATATACACCCTCACTTTAAGCCGTGCCTCTGGCCATATTACTTCTGTGCCCAAACCATATAGCTTTTATATCCATGCTTTTTAATTATGTCTGCATTTTAATACTTCTTTCTCTCTGCCACTGAATCTTCTACAGACAAGTAGTTTCTTGAAACCAAAGGCTGCACTTTAACTATATAATTCCCTATACCCAGCTTCCAAACATCTCTGCATGCAAAGGAATTGTATATAAGCACTATTAATTTGGTAGAACTAAAAGAAGGGAGCTTAAATTGTATGGAGGGTTCAATACCCTAATATGTAGTATTTAATTTATCAACCCTTTGGTGCTACTCTGCCCCTCATTACAGATATTAGACTAAAGAAAAGAGAGCAGAAAGGATACTCAAAAGTGCACTCTATTAGTCCACCAATCAGAACATCAATTTAAAAATTGTAACAGTATTGTGACAAATAATTCCAATGAAGGCAATCACTCAGGGGTACGATTCTCACTACCTCTTTGATTTAATATGTTAGTATTTTCCTCTTTCTGCCTAGCATATTATCAGATTTTTTTCTTATCTATTTGTCTCCGTTCACATATACAATTTCTCCATCAATGTATCAATCGGAAAACACAATAACATAAAAAGACCCTTATGTGGCCTTAAACAGAACTTAGTGATTTATATACTTGATCTGCTCACCTTTATGCCACTTGGGTTTTATGCAGATCACAAAATATTTTTATCCATAGCCTCCAGACCGTCATTTCATCATAGAGACATGTAAAGGTTAAATCACAAGACAATGATCTTCATGTAAGCTGTATATACAACAAATATCATGCAATACATAACATATCACCTTGATCATAACTTGGGTCATAAGCATATAGATAAATAACAAGTATGGTGGTCCTCCTTATAGAACACACAGGACTCGCTGATTGTAATCCAACTGAATTTATCCTTCCATTAAAAAGTCTTCATAAAAAACTTCATATAAACACAGATCCAGAGACTCAAATGTATACATAGATCCCCCACTTGTTACGGTATGCATTCTCTGGAAAATCCCTATTTCTTGTTCCTCCTCCCTGACAGTACAAACAGTGGGTTTATCCCATATGCTCTCCAGTGCCAGCACAGGAAATAAGAAGACTCGGCTGGAGTATATAAGGCCCACCTCTTCCTCT
>WWET01011090.1:0-10460 GCA_011038615.1 Limnodynastes dumerilii
TCCCATCATGAGCCACCAGCCCCTCCTAACCTCTTCCTCCACGGCGCACGCTCCCTTCTCCTCGGCATCCAGACGGCGCTGCAGTATATGTGATGATGTTACACGTTGTGACATTATCACCCAGTGCCGCGGGCCCGGATTTTCACAGCGGTAATGCAAAGGTCTGAACTGCAAGGCATTCAGACCTCTGCCAACGAAGAATTTACTAATGTCCTGGGCAGGACAGAGAGGAGGTCTGGGGCTATCCCGGGCCCCTTTTCTGTCCAGGCCCGGGACACTAGGCCCAGCTGTCCCCTCCTGATGGCGGCCCTGTCTCCACCTCTCTACAAAACTTCACTTAGGCTCTTAGGGGCAAAGTTACGTATGCCTTCCAGTACACACAAGTAAGAAGTAGATGACAGGGGAGTTACTCAAGCGGTGTGCATAATTCCCTTGTCAGCTGTACTTGTGGTTCTACCCCTTAATTCCCATTTCTTTAGCAAAGTTTTCCCATTTTAACCAACTGACCCATGCTCCTCACTGTCTCTCCCCTCTATGCCACCCCTGTATGCCTGTCCCTCACATTATCTTCTTTCAGTTCTTTGCTCTCTCTGGTGTTCCCTCTCAGCTGCAGGTACTATCCCACTCAGGTGTAGCTCATTACCTTGCTGGATTCACTCCCCAACTGCGTTATTTTAATGGCTCACTGTTTACACCTCCTTGTCAGAGCAACAGGTTTCCATTGCCTGTGTCCTGGTTCTTGGTTTCTGCTCCTCATTTCCAATATTTCTTTAGCTGTGTCTCCAGTTGTTACTGGTATCCTTGAGGCTTGTGTCTTTCAGTATCTAGAAGCATTGGTCCTGTGTCTCCTGTTCCCGCACAGCTGTGGCTCTGGTTCCAGCTCCTATCTTGTCACTGGATTCAGCCTCAGTAGCAATGACTGTGCTACCTCTACCTACTACCTCTACTCTCCTCAGATCTTGCCTCACTGTCTCACCATCTGTGAACTTCTGCTCAGAGGGCTTTGACCTGCCACTTGCCTGCAGGCAAGTCCATCCATACAATCAGGGGCTCTGGTAAACATCTGGCTTGTAGTTAGACTCCGCGTCTCTGGACTGGCGTGGTCTGTTTTTGGACAAATGCAAAGTGGTGTCTAATAATTGCGTTGCCGTTCCCACTAGGTGGATGCTGCCTCTGGACCACCCTTAGGGCTTCCCCAGAATGCCGCTAAAATAGGAAATGCAAAAGTACAAGCAGGTGATCTGGTGCTTCCGTGGGAGTTTAAAACAGAAATTTAATAGTACATGCATAAACACAAAACATATAAACCAAACAAATGCTCAATAGCTGGATATGGTTAAAAAAATAGACGGATGCAATCACATGCAATACACAAATTAGGCAATCAATGTTCAGTGATAATCATCCAAGGCAAAACAATAGTTCTTTCCGTGCCCCACTGTACACGTCTGTACAGATATGCTGCTGGAGTGGTACAAGATATATATATTGTTCCACTGTGAGGTCAAAATAGTAAAAAGTCACAGGGCAGTATAAAGCGTGGTGATCGGACGCAGAAAATTCCGTGCTGCTCACGGTGCGCCGTGCCTGATATCGGTCCAGTCAGTACAAGCTGTATAAACCGATTAAAGGAATAAGCAGATTACCTTCACGGAGACTTCGGGAGATTTACTCCCAGGGGTGAATTACCGTGCTCTGGTCGTATCGGTGCTGCTCGTTTGTCTCTCCTGTGCTGGTCTGTTTTTGGGCTGATGCTAAGCTTGGTAAGTAACGTGATTTTTCTTCCATTACATATACCATCATATCCCCCATGCCTACAAATGCACCTAGCCTTGGGATATACTGCCCAGCTGCTATTTGGGTATTATTACTATTGATGCTGCAATGTTTATAAGCCATGGTCATGTCCGAAAATGTTCTCTAATTTGTCATTTTTTTCTATTGTTTTGTTCATACTATTCCTGTTTATGTAGTTTCAGGTGCTACGGAGACCTTGTGACACCATATAAGTAAAGGGTAATAATAATAGAAATAATAATAACAAAGGACTGGATCAAAACTTACAGAAAGGGGGCATTTTCTATTTTCACTAGGATAAGAAAACAGCCACTTTTAGAAGCAGTGCATGCACGAGTGCCACATTCCCAGAATGGTTCTGGATATACTGAATCCAGATTTCTGTTTTGGGACCACTTCTGACAGCAGGACAGTATGCTATGTGGTAGATGGTAGTATTTAAATAGCAGTGAGCAATAACATCCAGACTTCCCCGCCATTCATAATGTTTTAAGGTATGGGGATCAGGTTGTAAATCCATATGAGCAAGAGGATGGCCTTCCTTCTCCCATATGGAAGGCTAGATCCGCTGGATTCCTGGGCCCATCATTATCCAGGTACAGATTTGTACCTTTATGTGCAGTTATACATAGCTCTGGATCAGATCCATTGTCTAAGCAGTACCAAATAGGAGCAGCTGAAATCATGTTCAGGTTAGAAAACACTTGTATTTTTCTTTCCCATCCACTCACTCATTTCCAAAATAACAATGCAGTTATATAATGGAAATATATTTGTATCCAAACTATGTCCTTGACTCAAATGATGCTTTTAAGACAAATTAACTTTTCAGGCAATTGCCAAGAAAATAAAAACATTGCACAGCATTTGATTATTACAATTCCATCTTTTTCTGTCCAATTATACTGCACTGAAATATAGTTTGCATATCAAAATCAGTCAACACATCCTTCAACTCAAATGACAAGATTAAACAGTATAGATAGTTTAGAACAATATTAGAATGCCCGGTCAATAATTGGAATAAAATCCTGGATCAATGCATGAAGTGATCTTCATCCAGTGGTGATAGAGTCTGCAAATATAAGTAATGATGTATTTATCAGTGTTGCAAATAGCTCTTACGCAGATGTCTACAATTTGTTCATGAGTTTCCAGTCATTAATCATGAGGTCTTTCAAAATTAACAATGTGCAGCTGTACCTTTCCCAGTGACCAGCTAATCATTCCCACTCTAACAACTCCATCTCTAGGAAGTCGTATATTCAGCTATCACACATATATTGTATCTGTAATACTTATTATTATGTCAGAATATTATATTATTAATTAAAAAAACATTAACGCACAAAAATTCAAACTGCAACAAGGCTCAAATAGAGATAGAAGAGGCAATAAATGAGAGTGCTACCATGTGGCTGAAATTAGCTACACAAACAAACAAACAATGATCTACAGAAAAAGTAGATCAAAGCAGCTACTGATCCCGCTTTCATATCACCACCCTTGAAAAACACAGGATTTTCAACCCGGGCTTTTCCCAGGCTAATTGCTGTGTCTTAAAAAAATAAAAAGTTGGGTTTTAAGTCCACCTATAACCTGGGAAATACCCAGGTCTGATTATTTCACCTGTGCCATGAATTTCCCAGGTCTGCTCTTGCAAGCAACTGTCCATCATTCTAAAGAGGAGCTGTTATTGGCTGGACAATATAAAATAATTAAAAGGAAACAACTTTTTGCACACAATGATGATGTCAGTACTGGGTGGCCATTTTAACTGCATTGCTTTCAATGACAGCTGATGAGTCACTTGTGTATAGCTCAGAGCTCATTTTGTGGATTATTTTGCTGTTTCAGACAGCAAATGATAGCCTGGTGCAACTGTTTACACTGCCAGATTGCACATTGTGACATGGAGAAGAGAAGGGCGCAATTCATGGCAGAGAGGATGAATAATTGACACCAGTATTTGCACAGGAGGAGAGCCGACACCAAGTCCAGCCTGATGTCCATTCTGAGATTCAGCACCCTCACTGAGCTTTCTGGGGAACTGTGGGAGCTTTTGAAGAGAAACAGTGAATGGCACACCTTCGGATGTCACGTTTTTGCTGGAATTGGAACTGCTCAGGTTGATGTTGAGATGCAGATGGATGTTGAAGTTGGATAGGATACATCTGGGGAGGGTAAGGTGGGAAAGGTTGCCCAGTTTTCTGGAAGGGTGGGTACAATGGTCAGGGACGCCAGGAGGATTTCTGGGCCCTGGTACAGCTAATTCCTGCTTCTCACCTTTCCTCCTTTTTCTACTTCCTTCCCATTTCTTTCCTTAGGTGCCTGATAGAGTACAAAAAATAGTGACCATATATGTATGTGTGTGTGTTTGTGTATATATATATTTCTGGTACAGCCCTGCTTCTCACCTTTCCTCCTTTTTCTACTTCCTTCCCATTTCTTTCCTTAGGTGCCTGATAGAGGACAAAAAATAGTGACCATATATGTATGTGTGTGTGTTTGTGTAGTGTATTAGAATGTTACAACACTACTCCACTGCTAACTGTAACTTCTAAATCCATCTAGTGGAAGGCCCAGAACAGGTTCCCATGGTTCAGCCCCGTGTACACCACCAGGAGATCTGACTGGGACCCAAACCCCTATAAAACCTGGCCATGATCCAACTGGACCATCTCACTTGGATTCCTTCCTAATTGGTGCAGGGGTATCCGAATAACAGGACAGACAAACAAACAAACAAACAAACAAACACACCAATTAATTTTAAATATAAGATATAAGGGATAGCAACTATTTAGATTTACTATGATAGCAATAGTAGACATTCTGGGATTACATACTAGTCCACCATGAACACCTGAAATAAAGGAAAAATCATATAGTTATATGCTTTGTTTCTTGCTGTTTGCTTATACAACTATCATGTGCTTGATAAATATTTCTTTATCTGAAAATCATCAAGATACAAAACAAATAATGGGCCCTCAATGACACTTTGGGCCAGATCCACAACTTATAACGACAAGTGTCATACATACATTAGGTGTGTAAGTTGTCTGTTAGCATATATTAGAATAGCAAATTCTGTATGTTAGCCTCCGATGCAGAGGTTTAAGTACGAAATTTGCACATAGTTTAGGATCCAATCCTATTATCATAATTATTTTGCGTAATTATCATAATACATTCAATCTTTGTTCAGTTTAATCAAAACAAATCTACTAAAGAATATTTAGAGTTTTATAAAGCAACACATAAATGAGAAGGAAACTGAAAAATTACTTGGTAACAAGAAGTAATTCACTATAAGTCATGTATTTTTTAGTCTTTTATTTAGACATGGTATTTAGATGGATGAAGGAAATTAAAATGATTATATATCATGTAAAGCAAAAGTTTAATGCAACTACTAGTTTTAAACATTCTCATCTAAATAAACTAACTGCTATTATTTTTACTAAACTTTGTGTAACTCATCACCAGTATTACTTCTTAGTTATTACTATAAATTTCTATTTTTCTAATATCTGTAGTTATAGTGTCCATTTTTATGTCTCTGCACGGTGCTGCGGTTACTGTGTGGTGCCTTATAAATAAACATTAATAATAATAATAATGTAATTTCAACTAGTGTTTTTGATTGATTATCCTGGTTTTACTAAGAATTTGGAAATGTAAGCTTAATGGGGTGGATCTAGAACTACGTACGTGCATGTATTTACACTAGCCGCTAGCATAAAAGCGTCCATTAGTACTTATGGCGCATGCGCAGCAGATGTTACGCCATGTAACTCAGAGTGTAAGGGCCAGAGGCGTATCATCCTCGTAATTATGTATGAAGGGGCGTGCCAGCCATACGACACCCGTAATTACGCTTCGGAGGTTGGGGTGAGCCATTTAAATCATACAGTATGGGCGTGCTTAGCAGCGTAAGTACGTTCAGTCATTACGGCCGCCAGGAGTTACGCTTGGAAAAATTAAGGTAGGGTTTGGAAAGCGTAACACGGCTAAACTACGTCCGACCGAGTGGCGCAGGCTGCACCGGCGGCACGGGCACCTGTGCCCGTACCGCTGGGGGCGGTGTTGGCAAATGTTCCAAAATTTGACGGGAGAAACATGATGTTAGCGGATTGGGAGGAGCGCTTGCAAGGGACCATACGGTTGTATCAGGTCGCTGAGGCATTGCAGCCGGAATTGGCGCTGCAAACCTTGGAGGGGGAGGCCAGAAAGACAGTGTTACTAGCGGCAGCGGCACAGCGAGAGACCTTGAAAGGTATTTGCGAGTTGCTTAAGGATGTCTATGGGGACACCTCCTCAATTGGGACACTGAAACAACGGTTCTTTGCCCGGACGCAACGGGATGCGGAGACGATTCCGCAATTTGCTAATGGATTGCAGGAATTGTTGAAGGGGGTGCAAGACCGGGACAAAGATGCGCTGGGAAGCCCAGACCAGACTCTGCGGGACCGATTCGTCATGGGTTTGTGCAGCGTTCCCCTGCGTCAGGCTCTCCGTGATCGAGTGACGTCGGATCGCACACTGACATTCCATCAGGTGCTGAAGGATGCCATCGCCAGAGACCGCGACGACAATTTTGGTGCGTATGCGGTGGCTGCAAGCCCAAGCAGCCGAACCGAGGGCTCTGGCGAATCCTTGGGAAGGGTGTGTGCGCGACATGAAGGAGGTGTTACAGCTCATGCGAGAGGACATGGCACAGCTGCGCCAGGAAGTGCAACAACTGAAGAGCGAGCGGAGCGCCGAGGATGGAGAACGACAAAGGGCGTGGACCCGGGGCCGCGGAGGAGCAAAAAGAGGAGAAGGTCCACGGTGCTGGAACTGTCGGCGTTTAGGGCACCTGGCCCGGAGTTGTCCGGAGCGTGACGAAGAACCGGAGCGGCCGTTAAACTAACGTCCCTCGCGGTAAAGGGGCCACCCGTGGGGAAAGTGGGGGAGAAGGAGTGGAGTGATAACTCGGCTGAGTTAAATGGAGAGTGCCCTGTAGTGGATGCTTGGTTGGGGGGGGTGATTCAGCATTGCCTGTTGGACACCGGATCGCAAGTGACCACAATGTCAGAGGAGTGCTTTAAGAAAGAATACCCCAACCTTCGGACTGCGAAGAACGCGGATTGGGTGAGGCTCACGGCGGCGAACAGCCTACCCATTCCGGTCGTGGGTGTGGTTTGGATGGAGGTCGAGGTATGCGGGCAGAAGCTCGGAAGGAAAGGCATCGTGATCGTCAAGGGCTCCGGTATGCAACACGGCCCAGTCATCGTTGGCATGAACGTGCTGCGGGGTCTGGATCAAGTGTTGTTCCAACAGCAAGGGCCCAGGTACTGGAGGAAGATGGGAGTACGAAGGGCAGTCCAGCAAGCCTTACAACAGGTCACTCGGAAGCGGGAAGGTAACCTCGCGGGAGATACGCCGGGCCCAGTAGGATTGATCCGGACCAGTCATAAACAGCCATTGGCGTTACTACCCCGACAAGAGACGTTACTGCAGTTGGAAGTGAGGACTCACCGGAAGCTGGAAGGGATGGAAGTGCTGGTGGAACCGGTCGGACAAGTGGTGCAGGATGGAGAATGCATGGTAGCCCGAACGCTGGGTGTGGTTCGGAATAGGCGAGTACCGGTACGACTGTGTAACTTAAGCGAAGAGAAACAGCTGGTCAAGGCAGGAACGGTGTTGGCTCACGTGATGGCCGTTGAAGCGGACAGCGTACGAGGGCAGCAGGAAGTGGAGTTACGCCCCAACCCCCGCACTCCGTGGGAGATGGCCGTACATGTGACCCCAGCGGAGGAGCCCACGGCAGAATGAAATGGGAAGGTGATCTTGGAAGAAGTCGACGTGGAAGTAGGAGATCTGGAGCCGACAGTGAGAGCAAGGTTGGAGAGCATCCTATGGGACCGACAACTGGCGTTTTCTAGGCATGAGGAGGATTTCGGGCTGACTGCGGAGTTGGAGCATGAGATAATCACCGGAAACGCTCACCCCATTTGGGAACGGTATCGGCAAATTCCACCGAAGCTCTACCAGGAGGTGAAGACAATGTTGCGACAAATGCTGGACAATAAGGTGATCCAAGAAAGTAAGAGCCCCTGGGCATCACCGATTGTCTTAGTGAAGAAAAAGGACGGAACGTTAAGGTTTTGCATGGACTACCGGCGCCTGAACAGTTGTACCATACGGGATGCCTATCCCCTTCCCCGTATTGAGGAGTCGCTGGCAGCACTCGGTAAGGCCAAGTACTTTTCTACACTCGATCTGGCCAGTGGCTATTGGCAAGTACCCGTCGCCGAGAAAGATCGGGAGAAAACTGCGTTCATTACGCCCATGGGTTTGTATGAGTTTTGCCGGATGCCCTTCGGCCTCTCCAATGCGCCCGCTACGTTTCAACGCCTGATGGAGTGGTGTCTGGGGGATCTGAACTTTGACGCTATCCTGATCTACTTGGATGATATCATCGTGTTCGCTCCCACAGTCGAAGAACATCTGGCCAGGTTGGAACTGGTGCTACAACGCTTGGAACAGTACGGACTTAAGCTGAAGCCGCGGAAATGTCATCTCCTGAAGAGAAGTTTGGAGTATTTGGGACATGTGGTGTCGGAAGAGGGGGTGCGTCCGTCCCCAGAGAAGATCGCTGCCATACTGGAGTGGAAGACGCCGCAGACAGCCACAGATTTGAGGGGCTTCCTTGGTTTGGCCAGCTACTATCGACGGTTTGTGGAGAGTTTCGCGAAGATTGCTGGCCCGTTAACATCGCAACTCCGAGGACTCTCCACCGAAGGGAAGTCGCCCACAGTGGATTGGGGCACTGAACAAGAAGGGGCATTCGTTCGTTTGAAACAGGCACTCACGCAGGCACCTATCCTGGCCTACGCGGAATTCGAGAAACCTTTTGTCTTGTATACCGACGGAAGTCAGCAGGGGCTGGGAGCCGTACTCGCCCAGGTTCAAGAAGGAAAGGAGAGGGTCATCGCTTTCGCCAGTCGAAGCCTCCGTGACACAGAACGGAACACGGAGAACTACAGTTCGTTCAAGTTGGAGCTTCTGGCTATGGTGTGGGCGGTGACTGAAAAGTTTGCCGAATATTTGACTGGTGCAGAGTTCGAAGTGGTTACGGACAACAACCCCCTGGCTCATCTGGAGTCGGCCAAACTGGGGGCCCTGGAACAACGATGGGTCGCCCGGCTCACAAAATTTTCTTACCGAATTCGTTATCGGCCTGGGAAGGAGAACCAAAACGCCGACGCCTTATCCTGGTTTCCCACTCGACCACCACAGGGTGGTGGAGATGAAGCAAAGGAGGGGATGGAGATTCCTGACCTCACTAGGATTCCTAAGCGGGAGGGGGTGGAGGCACAACTCAGGGCGATCTTGCTGGATACCCTGCCGGCGGAGTGGAGCGAGGAACAACAAAAGGATCCAAGTTTTAGTTGCATTCGGCGATGGAGGGAGCGAGGACAGTGGCCGTCCGCTAAGGAGCAACATCGTCTTCCGCCGATGGGAAGGAAGGTGTTGCATCATTGGGACCAGCTCAGAGTAAGGGAGGGACTGTTGGTGCGAGAAGCGTATCTTCCTCAGGAACATCGGAAAGTGCAGCAGGTGGTGATTCCGGAACATCTGACACGGCAGTTAGCGGCGGAGGCGCACGAGATTGGGGCTCACCTGGGAGCTTCGAAGACCTATCATTGGTTAAGGAGGCAGTATTTCGTCCCAGGCTTACAGCGTGTGGTAGAGGAGGTGTGTCAGGCCTGCCCCAGGTGCGGGGCGACGAAACCAACAGAACAACACGTCCCCGCACAGGTGATACGGACCAGCAAACCCTTGGAACTCCTAATGATAGACTACGTCTTAATAGGGGATTCCGTGAGTGGACACCGTTATGCACTGGTGATGACAGATCATTTCTCCAAATTTACTGTGGTGGTACCCACTCGCAACCAGACAGCGGAGAGTGCTGCGGAGGCGGTGGTTACTCACTTCATTCGACGATATGGATGCCCAACTCGGATCCACTCAGATCAGGGGGCGTGTTTTCAAGGCAAGGTAATGAAAGAGTTGTGCCGAGTGTATGGTTTGAAGCAATCGCGGACTACACCGTACCATCCCCAAGGGAATGGCGCCTGCGAGCGATTCAATCGTACCCTGCTACAAATGTTGCGCACCTTAGAAACCGAAAAGAAGACCAGATGGCCGGAGTTTGTGTATGACTTGGTATGGGTCTACAATAACCGGGTACATCACACTACTGGATTTACTCCATACTTCCTTCTGTTTGGGCGGCCGGGGAGTGAGATGCAGGATCTGACGTTGGAGGTGGAAGGACTCACGGAAGAGGGTCAGCCTGCATGGTGGGTGGAGGAGCAGCGACGGAGACTCAAGACCGCTTGGGATCTCGCCGGCCGACAAATTGAGAAAAGACCAACTACACACGTTGAGAAAAAGACCTCCGAACGGGATGTACACTTCCTTCTGTTTGGGCGGCCGGGGAGTGAAATGCAGGATCTGACGTTGGAGGTGGAAGGACTCACGGAAGAGGGTCAGCCTGCATGGTGGGTGGAGGAGCAGCGACGGAGACTCAAGACCGCTTGGGATGGGATCGGCCGACAAATTGAGAAAAGACCAACTACACACGTTGAGAAAAAGACCTCCGA
>WWET01011091.1:0-16472 GCA_011038615.1 Limnodynastes dumerilii
ATATGTGCTGCTATGTTCATATCAGTCTTTTTTAATGTCCAGCACAATCAGAGACAAACCGTTTCAAAAAAGGGAAGTAAACCTAAAAAAACGACTTTAAGAAATTGGAGTCTGATAATACCTCTTTTAAACCCAATCTCACTTTACAAGAAAAACAGGCATTAAAATCACTTATGTCTAACAATAGAGTGGTGATCAAACCAGCGGATAAGGGGGTCGGGATAGCCATACTTGACAGAGAGCAATATATAAAAGAAGCATACAAACTTCTGGGTGATAAAGATTTCTATGTTGAACTCCAAACAGATCCAACTATGGAGTTCATCAGGGAACTTAAGAACCTTTTGGAACAAGGTCTGTCAAAAAATTGCATTTCTCGGGAGGAGTTTACATATTTGATGAATAACACTCCACGTGTAGCCACACTCTACCATCTTCCGAAACAGATGGTAGAACGTTCTACCATCTTCCGAAACTCCACAAGGACAGACTCAATCCCCCAGGACGCCCTATTGTCTCGGGGATTGGGTCTGTTACTTCCAGAGTTTCGGAATACGTTGACTGCTATATAAAAAAGTATGTATGTAAGTTAGATTCCTACATACAAGACCCCACCCAAATTCTACAGTTGATTGCTGGTGTAAAATGGGAATCGAATTTTAGCCTTTGTACAATTGATGTTTCTGCTCTCTATACCTCCATCCCCCATGCTTTGGGGCTGGAGGTATTGAGAAGGAAACTAGAAGAAGACCCCTCATTGTCTACTGAAAAAATCTGGTTCATCATAGAATGCGCCAGATATGTGTTAACACACAATTATTTTATCTTTGAAGAAAAATTCTTCTTGCAGATAAGAGGGACGGCAATGGGGACGATCTTTGCTCCCAGTTTCGCCAATATTTATATGGCGGGCTGGGAGCAAATTAACATCTATGATCGTCTCCATTGCCTACCCATACATCTGTTTAAGAGGTATATCGATGACCTAAACATTGGATGGACTTGGTTCGTGGAGAGTTTTAACCAATTTATAGAGGGCCTCAATGTGAACAGTTTCGGCTTGAGTTTCACCTCAAAGTTTGGGGGAAACTCAATTGAATATTTGGATTGATTAATACAGGCCCCAAGTGGCGGAGAAAGTAATTTAATCACTTCAACTTTTGTGAAACAGGTGGATGCTAATAGCTTCCTTAACTACCAAAGTTGCCACTATGGGAAATGGAAAAAGAATGTGCCATGTACCCAGTTTTCACGACTTCGCCGAAATTGCTCTCAAATTGAGGTATTTGACAAACAGGCCCAAGATTTATCAGCAAAATTTTTGGAACAAAACTATCCAGAGCAGTTAGTAGAAGAAAGTGTTCAAAAAGCAAGACAGTTAAATAGATCGAGTCTTTTACAGTATAAAAAGAAACCGACTGATACAAGAGAGAATAATGTCGGTTCTTTTATAACTAAGTACTCTAAAGATAGTGGTAAGATTAAACAAATTCTAAATACTCACTGGTCAGTACTTAAACTAGATCCTATTTTGGGCCCGATCCTTCCACAAAAACCTACAGTTATGTATAGAAGAGCAAAAAACTTAAAAGCTTTTTTAGCCCCTAGCCTAGCCTTTTCTGTGTCTAAGAAAAAATTGATTGAGAAACTGTGTGGTTTTTTTCCCTGTACTCATTGTAAAATTTGTAAGTTTGCACATTCGGAAAGGAAAACATTTACAAATTCTTCCAATACCAAACAGTTTAAGATTAGTAGTTTCTTGAACTGTAATACCACATTTGTGGTGTACCTGTTAGAGTGTGGTTGTGGTTTTAAATATATTGGCAAAACCAAAAGACCTTTTAAAATCAGAGCATTGGAACACCAACATAATATTCTTAATGGTGTCACCAACCATAGTGTATCTCACCATTTCTCACAGGTACACCAATCAAAAGTTGATACCTTAAAAATAAAACCGATTGAGTGGGTGGGAGTTGATAGGAGGTGGGGCGACAGGCTGAAGAGACTTGCTCAGAGAGAATCCTATTGGATTTTGATGTTAAATACGTTATCTCCGGGGGGACTCAATTAGGGATTCGACCTGACGCCCTTCCTCTGAACCCATCCCCAACCCATTTTTTCTTCTCTTGGCACTGTTAATTATATAAGCCTAGTCGTCGTAATGTATAATGTGGTTGACATATTTTTGATATATTGACATTAATTTTTCATCTTGAAAAGGACATGATATGTCTTCTGATGAGAATGTAGCAATGTCTCTGGATTTATTTCTTTTTGAGATATTTAATATTACCATCATTGCTTGCTGAAATCAAAACAGCACAAATTATGATTAAAGCTCTAAGAAGAATGTACTTAACTGATATTGTGAAGTTTTCTCTAAAATAAGCAAAGTGGTTTCTAAGCATATATTTTCTAATGTGTTCTTGGAAAAAATATGTTAAAACATTGTACGCAACACTATTTGTTCCTAACTTCTTCTAGGGTGAGAGAGGTTTACTTATGCAAACGATGGTATTTAATAGAAAAAATTGTTTTGAAGTTATGATGACTGTATGTGTTTAACAACTTTGAGAGGATTTGTCTCCTTAAAAAGCCAAATAATTGTTCATCTAAAGAAGCTATAAAATATTGTATTTTAGTTTGCAATTTAGTAATTAGAATATGTTCATCGTAATATGTTATTTAATTGGTTATTTTATTTACTATTTTTTTTTGTTGAAGTGGTTACTACTAGCATCAAATGAAGTATGCCCATGTTCTTTGCGATGTCTCTTTAAATTTGCCATATTGCTATATTGCTTTGTATTTTCGTATGTTATTGTTTTTATTTCCAAAAGCATTTTTATTTCCAAAAGCATTTGTATTTGCATTAAGGTTTATGTGCCTGAAATGTATTTTAAATATTAGGTATGGTAAAAATGGATTTTAAATATTCATACACCTGGGGCTCCTAATTATGAGAGCCTTATAAATAGTACGAGCTGGTAGCCTGGTAATTACCTCCTGATGAAGTCCCACCTGGGATGAAACGCGTTGAGGGTGTGAGCCTATGCACTACACGAGACCCGGCCGGAGTACATGTCCAGAGGCTGTCGCTTAAACCATCTAGCGTGAGATCTCGGTGCAGAGCAGTGTATATATGTGATTGTTGTGATTCTAACTCTCGGATAGAGAGACTCCTTCGGTACGTGTACTGACGGGAGATTTTCTGTTTTATGTCCAATTAAAATCTGAATTTTATTGCACTATGGAGCGCTCTTTTCATTTTGTTTACCAATAGATTGCAGTTTGACTGGAACAGAGACCCGTCATTGGAAAAGAAGCAGTGGTCCAGTTTTCGAGACCTAGTGCTAAAAAATTGTAAATTGCAAAGATTATACTCCTAATAGTGATTTGAATAAGAACACAATATATTGGATTATAATGATTATATAGATTGGTGCATATTTTAGATACTAATATATTAAAATATTAAATATTTATTATTCAACCCATTGCTTTTATTGTGTATGTCTCAGCCCTCCTGTTTGTTAGTTACATACATATATTTTTTGGGGAGCTATTCTTTAGTGCTGGTTATAGTAAAAATACATATTCGTATTTTCTGCATTTACATTTTACTCTTTATCTTTTGTTTGTAGTTTTTTTTTTGTTTGGAAATATACAAAATTCAATAAAAAGCTGCTCTGAGTAGCAGTTATATATTCATGTATTACTCGAGCTGATAATGTCTTATTATGAAGTAAATCTACTAATTCTCTGTTTTCTTTAAGTCCTCCATGACCATGTTGAAGGGCATACACTTCGTAAGGAGATGTGTTTGTTTATGTCTATTTATAGGACAATATTGTACACTCTGTGCTCTGCGTGAGATATCAATGGTAAATAAATTATAGAGTGAGAAAATAGAAGGTCCTTAGAATGCAACCAATCACGGAACGTAGCTTACAGAAACACAGCAGTTAAGCTAAGATGTATATTGTGATGCTGAATGTAGATGGAGGTTATAATCAATGCAAGCGCCTCTGTCAGAATATAAATGTCACAAAATGATAGCGAAGAATATATTTACTTGTTTAATAAAAGCAAAAAAAATATATTTTTTACTGTATGTAAAAAGGATTTACAGATGTACAATGCTTTGGTTAGAAATATCTGACCCTTTGTAATGCATTTGGAGTGTCACGAACGCAAGGGTATAAATTGATCACAGAAGGTCAGCCCCCTGGAATTAGGACCAGATCCAGACCCCCGCACGTTTCTTGTACGTGCAGAGGTCTGTACGTCTGCCAGAGAGAGGGGAGTGCATGCCCCCTGTCACTCCCCTCTCTCATGCGGGCTTTATGGCAGCTTACGCTGTCATAAGCCTGCATGAAATTTCTCGTGCGGATCAGCGGTCCATAAGACCGCTGATCTGGTGTAGTCTGGGAGCCCCCTCGCACACTGTACACTTTTAGTGCTTCCCCCCTCCGCTTTAACATACGGAGGGGAAGCACAGCCCATTTCCTCTGCCAATACAAAGTTCCGTCCGATTGTTTATACAATAGTAACCCTAGCGTAACATCTGGAGGGTATATGCGCCCTCCAATGAAGTCCGGCCACTTAAACACCTTGCGTGCGTAAGTGACCTGATGTTATCAGGTCAGTACCCTGTCCTTAGAGTTGACTTGTGGCAGGTGCAGAAGTTTAAATTGTTCTTTTATACATCTGCATTCAGCTCTGGATTGGGTGCACTTGGCTAAGCACTCCATTACTGTAAATTGACTACATCCCTCCACTCCTTCCCTTCCACAACACACCCTTTGAAACGCAAATCGCCACCGCTTGCGTTGCTCTCAAATCTAAATGGGGCACGATTACGTGCTCTTCATTTCCGAGCAAGCGCAGTAAATTATGAGCATTAAGAGAAACGTCAAAACGTCAAAACAGCTGGCATACACTTACCTCTGGATCGGGGCCAGTATATGCAGATCAGTACTATTTCCCTGAAACACTGCATTTATATAGTTTTGACATGGGGTGGAAGCTGCTATATAAACCAGAAAACCCTCCACAGTACACCTCAGCAGGTAGGAAGAGTTGTGATGTAGACTTGGGCATTTAGCATACTACATGGGAAAAATAGAAGATGGGAAAGCATATGGAGGTACTCCTAAATCTAATGAAAGTATCCTATCTTTTACTAAACAATATTCCACTACACTTTAAACAACTACTTTTAAAAGGACCGTACAGTACTGAGAGATTTAGGAGGGATAGTATATATATCACAAAGGAAATGATGAGACAATATACCACAAAGAATGGGGGACATATGTGACAAGGAGGGAATGTGTGAACTAGGAGAAATGGGAGGCATTTTGTGACCAAAAATATATATCATATAAATACTATATATAATGTCACATAATGTATTTCATATCTAGTCAAGACTTGTTTTGGGAGGGAAATTGATTCAAAAACTGAAAACAGATCAAGGCAAAGAAGATATGTTCTTAAACCAGTTTACCAGTTCATTGTCTTTTTATCCTCAGCTTTTTGCTTGAAGTCCATGTTATTTCATATTTAACTGTATATTTCATATTTTACTGTGTATATATCTTATATTTCATTCAGAAACCTTGAGTGGCCCATTTCATTCGGACAGAACCTACATGACAAACAAAGATACACTTATTGATGTTAGTGTATTGCTATTAGATTTTTCTTGTTTCTTAAATTTAGATGCAGTTGTGATGTGAGTTGATTATTTATTTTAATATGGATATTTTACAATTAGAATAGCTGTTTACGCTAATTATTAAAAAACAAATAATTCCCACGTTATTGATGCAGCAGGATACCTTGCGTTTCTTTAAAGGTTGAGCATCTGCTATTAACGTATAGCCCAATATTTTAGGCTGGATCCAGATCTCTGCTGCCGTGGAGCTTGGAATGCATCCTGAATTCCATATGGTTGAGGGAGGCTTCTCTCCTTGCCTGTATAGAGTTATGCTAGCTAGATCCTATCTTAAGATATTTACACTGTTCCCACGTAAAATGGGGGTAGTGTGGAAATCTTGAATGTACCAGAATTCCATTCTGGTGATTTGGTTCTCGTGCATGCACCATATTACCAAAGGGAGGAGTTTTCTGTTTATAACTGGATTCAGTTCTTTATGTTTAATTCTATAACTGTAAATAGCCTCTTATCCAGTCAGTTTTTTGCAACAAAAAGCAAGATTAACCTAATTAGGAATGTTCCAATTCAGGTGTGATTATCATCTATCAGAAGGAGATATCGGCCCGGATTCACAACACCATACGTGTTCCACATACGGTCTTAATTTCCCGATAGGCAGGTAAGTGCGGCGTCTGCCGCGGTTCGTGATACTACGCATGCGTAGTAACTATTTTACGCAATCTACGTATCGTTTCGTTACGTAGATTGTGTATATGCGGTCCTTAAACACCGTAGATGATGGCCCATTGTAAATCCGGACCATCATCTTTTCTCTACAACCTTGGATATTTTTAACAGTTTTATTTTAATGTAATATCATACGTTATGCTGTAAATAAACAGACTAAGTTAATGCTTTTAACTTATATTCTGTGACTCCTTTAACTGTGATTTTTAATCTACACATATTTATACTTGTGAGTTCTTACTGAAAGCATAGGTAAAATTCCCCTTTATTTGACATTGGGTCCACACATGTAATTTGCTACTGAATAAATTGTTTTACTAAGTGTTATTGATTTATTAGCTGATTCATTTTTGCTTTGCTTTTTAATGCAAATAATGGTTTCATATATATAATGGATCAAATTATGACATCTATGCACAATAATCCCAATATTTTCTATCACAATATTAAATGTATATATTATATTATTATTCATATACAGATCTCTACTTTATGTTTTATGAACTCTTTTTTGTTTGTCGCACATTGCACAATTGTTTTTGAAAATCTAAATGCTTTAGAAATAAAGGTTAATAACAAATCAGACTTTGTTTCAAGGGATTAGTTTTTTATATACTTCCAAACAAAAAGACAGTTCTAAACCTGCTAACAACAGTAACCTTGACAACCTGCTTCGCCTTCTCCCACCAACATTTTCCTCTCTTTTTCTATGTAGCTATTTGTAGGGATAACTATTTTCTAAGACAAAACCAGTTTGTACAGCATTTTCTTAACACTTTTTTCTTTTGTCTACTCAGCAGTTCAAATTTTATCATCAGCCACAACCTGTCATTTTTAACTCTGAATTGCTCACCAGGGTTTTCTTAATACTAGACAAGATATTACTTCCTTTAGGGTTGAAGCATGCTAACAATGGGCCAGATCCAGACCTACGTTCCCTTTACATTTCAACACATAGCGTATTTACACGTCCGTAAATACTATGCACTCCTCTAGGCACTCCCCTCGGTCGTACGTATTTTTGCCATTTTATGCTTACCAAACCCTAGCTTAACTTTTCCAAGCGTAACTGCTGTCGGCCGTAATGGCTGCACGTACATACGCGCCTAAACAAGCCCATACTGTACGATTTAAATGCCTCACCCCGCCTCCAAGCATAATTACTGGTATCCTATGGCTGGCACGCCCCTTCATCCATTATTACGCTGGTGATCATATGCTCGTAAGTACGTTCAGAGTTACGGGTCGTAACATCTGCCATGCGCATGCGTACAACATGCAAAATAGCGTTTTTACGATGACGGCGATCGTAAATACGCTCACGGTCGCAGCTCTGGATCTGGCCCAATGTTCAATCACATGATGCATATGTCAAGTTGAAAGAGCTGTAAACAATTGTGAAAATGTAAGAAAAAGTTACAGCAATCTGAATAAGAAATCACAAGAGAGTAAATAAGATTATAAGTAGCTTGC
This sequence comes from Limnodynastes dumerilii, assembly GCA_011038615.1. Taxonomy (NCBI): domain Eukaryota; kingdom Metazoa; phylum Chordata; class Amphibia; order Anura; family Limnodynastidae; genus Limnodynastes; species Limnodynastes dumerilii. The sequence goes on from WWET01011091.1 coordinate 7,889, forward strand.
AAGCAGCATCATTTGGAGAAAGACTAAATGTGGGGAGTTCAAGAGCAGAACAGCAGATGTTGTTGTCTGCAGAAAATAAATAATATAAGTTGGTTGAATCTGGATGAAAACAAGTGAAGCAAAAGTTTTGTTATATATTAAGTAGTAACAATACAAAAATACTAAAAACATAAACAACATATTGTTCTATTATTTTATTCTACTATCCTGTAATAGCTCAGGAATCCTATCATGATACCACAGTGCAGTAAAAAGCAAAGTACATGTAGTAATGTATCATTGCCATGGTGACTATGGACCACTCTCAAGCTTTCCCTCAAGTGGGGATTGTTTTACATGAGATAATTAACAGAAGCCGTGCTGAATTATTTAGTCACAGCATCACACTAGTATTGAATCCCAATTCGTGCATTCAGTGTTACTGCTTGGGATTAGGTAAACAGTGTTTTTAATTAACTTAAATAGCAAGTGTTATATGTACCAAATGGGGAGGGGAAAAGTTGCCATCTACTGTAAAATGTTAAACTTTTACATTATATATTTATTATATATTACAGTTAAAATTAACTACATATTAGTAAATCATCAAAAATATTTTTTAGTTTAGATCACAAAGAGTAACACATTAGAAAATATAAAGAATCCTAAAGAGCGTTCTTTTGACCCTTAGCATGACAGAGGACCAGTTCTGATTAATTATTATAATGATAAAAATTGGAATTAAAATTTAGGATCATTAACCATTAGTAATAAAACATATCCCATCTATACTCTACTGTATAAAACATCATTAACTATATACACTCCATCAGATTCTTAACCTACTTTATGCATAGTTTCCACTGCAATAGAAAAAAGTACCCACAGCAAATTACTTAGCACTGCTATGGTATGGTCACAAGACAGGAAATAAAGCTTGGGTACTTGCTCAAATACAAATTTGGGTAAATTGGCAACTACGTAGTCATAAAGTCAGGGAATGGAACCTCTTAATCATGCAGTTCTCTTTCTATTAAAATGATTGGGAATGTGCGGTCTTTTTCCTTGATGTATTGTGCTTGCTCAAATGATTTGATTATTAATAGTAAAACAAGTTTTATTGACACAAGACCCTAACTCTATCTCCGTTAGGTTAAAATTAAATAAAATAAAAATAATCATCATCACTAGAAGTCCAAGTGATGTACACAGGAAAATAATTTGATTTATGTAACACCAAAGGCATCTAGAATTCAAGCTTGTGAATTGGTCTCCTTTTGGAGCATATTCTATATATAATAACCTCATGCTTTAGGATTCAAAGGGTCATTTTATTCAATATAATGAATCTTACACTAGTATCACTATGATGGCAAAGCACCCAAGCCTCAATATATTTAAGAGCTCCAGTTTATTTTTAGTATTGGTAAATGTCAATCTGTTTTTAAAGATCAATAATAATAATAAATAATAATAATAATAATATTAATAAAAAAATAAAAAATAAAATAATAATAATAATAATAATAATAATAATAATAATAATTAATAATACTAATAATAACAATAATAATAATAGTGGACTGGATCAATGGACTGGAACATATCTGGGCAACTCACTTGGAACACAACCTGTTTTATACGTATGACACCTCTGACACCAAAGAGAGGGCCCGGAAGTGCTTGCAAATGAGAAGGATTTTGTATTACAATGTATGGCATATGCGTGGAAATTATTGCGTACCGATTAAGCAGTGAACTGAAGATCTTAAGATCTGGTCCAATAATATTTATAGCAATAATGTAAAGCCCTTTTTGAATTCCTTTTTATTAAAAGAATAAGGTAAAAGGAAAAGTTTTGTAGGTAAATTTGGTGAATTAATGGAAAATATACTTTGAAGTATCAAATCTTATGGGCAAAACAAAATAATGCCTCCATCGATCAATTAGGTGTTTTATCTTTTAGAAAGCTTAATTGTAACATCTGTCTTTTCCAAGTTTGCTTGAAATAACATCTCTCCTAACTTTAACTAGGATCAAAAGAGAAGTTGCTGGAAGGATAAAATGGTGAATCATTGAAAAAGATTTGCATTAGCATCAACAATGGGATTAATTAGGCTGAGCATTTGCATGTCAGAACTTCAGCAGTTGCTAAATTGATAAATGGGCACGTTGTTTGTTACCCTTTAGAGCCAGGTGATTGTTTCATGAACAATATGTTGCTATAAAAGTTTATTAATGTTACGTTAACCCACTATGCTCAAGCAATTAAAATAGAAATAATGTCAGAGCACCCCCTTTGTACTCGGCAATTTATTTGTAGCACAGACACACAAAAGTCACGTCACTGGTAAATATTATATTCATAAACCTTTAAAAAAACATAAATATTAAAAAAAAAAATTATAATGATTCAGAACTTTAACTGTCATGTAGTCAGATCCCTGAGTAAATGATTCTGAGGAACCTGCAATCTGCAACGTCACATCTCTGTATTTAAAATGTTACCTTTCTAAAGTAGGGCACACACAAGATTTTTTCCCCAGATATATTTCCAGTCACACACAAGATCTTTTCAGCAGATATCTTACCAGTCACATACAAGATCTTTTCACCAGATATCTTACCAGTCACACACAAGATCTTTTCACCAGATATCTTACCAGTCACACACAAGATCTTTTCAGCAGATATATTTCCAGTCACACACAAGATCTTTTAACCAGATATCTTACCAGTCACACACAAGATCTTTTCACCAGATATCTTACCAGTCATACACAAGATCTTTTCACCAGATATCTTTCCAGTCACACACAAGATCTTTTCACCAGATATATTTCCAGTCAGACACAAGATCTTTTCACCAAATATCTTTCCAGTCACACACAAGATCTTTTCACCAGATATCTTTCCAGTCACACACAAGATCTTTCACCAGATATTTTACCAGTCACACACAAGATCTTTTCACCAAATATCTTACCAGTCACACACAATATCTTTTCAGCAGATATCTTTCCAGTCACACACAAGATCTGTGTAGTAGCTATTGTACGTAATCTGCGTATCGTTTCGATACGTAGATTGCGTATATGCGGTCTTTTGATGGTGTGATTGGAAAGATTATCTGTTAAAATTCCCCAGTGTGTATCCACCCTTACATGCATGGACAGATATCCCACAACCAAGGCCTATCCTAAGTTTTCAGACCTAAGTACAAGGGACCTGATTCAGAACTCCATGTGACTTACATGCACACATAGATCTGTAACTAGAATGAAGAGGGGAGTGAACACCCCTGGCACTCCCCTCTTTCGGAAGGCGTTCTGGATACTTACATGTTCTAAACCTTACCTTAACTTCTCTGCACGGAACTGCTGCTCTCATTCCCCAGCCCTTCATTAGCATGCCTAACCTCGTCTATCTGGCGGGTATAAGAATGCGGATTTCAAGTGCCAGCCCCTTCTGCCCAATTAAGTGCTGGCTCCTTCTGCTTTTAATAAGATTTGCAGTTAATTGTACCGAGAGGGAAAATCCCACTTACAAACTCAACCTAGTCAACTGTCAAAAGGTGTCAGTTTGGTTTCCACATCTTTTTTTATTGAATTGGGTCCATCATTCTGATTTTATATAGAATTATTTTTAGAATCAGAGCACTTTTTATAATTGTTATAATGTTAGCATTTTATTAATCCCTACTACAGGGAGCGTATGACTATATATAAGTGCACACAATAGGGCTTTATGTTCTCTGTTCTCTAATATAATCTAATCCCTATTACAATTGTGAGGGAGGCCATGGCACAGACTATAATGGTCATGCCAAGTTTATCCACTTGGATATATGACAATTTTCAATTCCTAACATATTAATCAATATTTACTCAATTATTTTTTAAAAGATCATTAATACATACATATTTATTATTATATTATTTATTAATTCTTTAAACCTTTTCATATTTCTACCGTTCTTACAGTTAATGGATTGTAATAAAAAACATACCTTGACCCAGTGTTTCCTAGATTATTTATTTTATTATACCAAGGTGTATTATTTTTAAAATCTGGTGGACTGCTGGAAATTTATGTATTAAATTAGAGAGTTGTTAAAAAAAATAAATGTGATTATATTAGTTATAATTGTATAGATGAAAATAATAATTTCAAATATTATTTTAAGATTTAAAAAATATAAAGGTGTTGTGCTTTACTTAGTATACTAATTCAGTATATGTTACATTATTAATAAAAAAAAAAACTTGCACTAATGATAGTACATTTATTACTATAAACGACTGGAATGTTATTGGAATTATTAGCAGTTGGATAATGTTTTTATGGCATCTGTATATTTTATAACCTATTTCTAGTATGTTAACTTTGACAAGTAAAATAAATTATATCAAGCTGCAACATAATTCTGTAGCTTGTAAAAAAATTTCCTTGACTGCAGGCCACAAAGGAATTAATGGTTGGATTCAGTCCATTTCTTAGCACCCAAATACAGTCATTGCTGCTTTATCCACTGCCTGAAGCCAAGCCACTGAAATCAATTGAAAAATGTTAATCTTAAAATTGCCAGGAACCCTGGGAAAGATTGCCTCTCAATGTGTCATGCATGGAAAGTGAAAAGTCATTTTAGCTAATGGAAAATACTTCCAGAATAGTATTGAGCATTCAAAACATCTTCAGAAAAAATATGCTTTAATATGTTCTAAGGTCAGAGCAATTTTGTAATAGAAGGTAACATGATGTAAAAAAAAAATGTTCATGTTCAATTTTTTTTTCTTTTTCTATTTAGGTTGATGTTTATAGATGATGCTGATTTTACTGATAAAAAATGGTGAGATCCAAGATAACCCTGAAGCAACTGGGTACTCGGGATCACATAGCAATAATACAGCTTATCTAAATAAAATGTGCTCCTTGTATACAGCACAAATACACATATAGTAATAGTATTAGAGGTGTGTATGAGGTATCTCTATGCAGGACAGGATTAAGGTTTGTGGAATCACTGTGCATTATATTTAATTTTGGTAATTACTTCAAATATATATAATGAAAGAAAGAGATACAAATATATAGTACCATGCCACCAGCACTTCACTGAAGGAAACAAAAGCACCCACAAAGTGTATGACCCATGACCTCAGTGTTGTGCAGCTATCCCTTGAGCCACCATATAAACATAAACTGAAAAACATGAGAAGCACTGTATTCAGATAATCACAAATTTTTATAAGTAATAAATAGCACACAAAGCACGTAAGTGAGGTGTTTTGAGGTGAGGGTGCATGTGCCCTCCAGATTATACGTGCATTTTACAGAACTTAGTTCCGTGCAATAGGAATTACGTGGAAAGGGGCTGTGCTTCCCCTCCACCCGCCAAGGCGGGCAGGGGGAAGCATTTCAATTGTACAGTTGGGGAAGTATTAGGTAATTATGAGAAATCAGATATGCACACAGGAGAGGGGATTAAAAAAAGGAGATCCCTGCTCTCTCCCGTGCGGACCGACAGACGCCCCACTTACCAAAAAACATGCTAGTAGGTTGCAAACAAAATTAACCCTAGTGTATGTATGATAGGGAGTGTGACAAGTGTTCTCTGTATAATAAATGGCAGGTGGTGGGTTTGGGGGAAGTTTGGGTTGCTTCACAGGAAGGATGGTGTGTGGGATAAACGGCAGACTAGATGGGCTATATCTGTTATTAATGATTTATGATTCTATGAATAAAAAATATTAATACAGGGAATGCTTTATTAAGTATGCTTTGTAATTAAAAACTAAACTCTGTTTTATTATGTACAAGCTCACTTTTTGACAAAAAAACAAACTTAACAATGGTTCCTTTATTGTATTTGTAATTTATTTAGATTGTTATATGGGTTTTGTTATAGTGTCCCCGTGTTTGAAAACCATTTCTTGTGATGATTTAGAGTAAAACATAAATAACTGTTGATATCTACAGGCTTGTATAATTTAGACTTTTTACATACAGTACTGAGATATCAGTCTTCAATTATTCAACACATTGATCCAAGATATAACGACATTTTGACCAATATCCTCCAAGTGAACAGTGTGTGATTCTTCCCTGCCAATTGGAGCACTGTTCCTCTGAGTGTGGATATTGGACCTGATCCAGATCTGCGTATTCATTGTTTACAGACAGAGACGCAGTGGAATTATCACAATGTGCATTCTTAAAACAGCATCAGAATGGGAACGAGCGCAGAAAGTCTCCTCCAGTGCTCCCCTTGCCTCTGTCTGCACATTAGCCGTGCACTTGTGGAACGATATTAAAATGAGTAAAGAGATGTGTAACTATTTACATTGCGAGTCACCGCTGCAATATTACACATTGCGAAATAGGGACAGTCTTTTCGGCTGTCCCATTTCAAATGTGTAACACTGCAGAATTTTTTTTTTATGAATTGGTGAGTATCAGATTTGCATACTCACCCATTCATTTTCGGAAAACAGCGCCGCCACCGGACTAGACCACCGGAGAGGTGAGTAACCCTCTCTAGGGAACTAGGGTTAGGCTGCGGGAGAGGAGACTAAGGGTTAGGCTTCGGAGGAAGGGGGTACTTAGGGTTAGGCTGCTGGAGGGGTGACTTAGGGTTAGGTTGAAGGGGGGTGACTTAGGGTTAGGGAGTAGGGAGACTTAGGGTTAGGGTAAGAGAGTAGGAAAGCCTTACCTTTCAGGGCACCATGTTTGGTGCTGGGGATCGATTGCTATGCCTCATCGAGGCATAAACAATCGATATCTACGCCAGTTTGGAACTGACTGGGAGCGAACGGCCCTATCGAAATACGGCCGTTCGGTATGGGGACCACAAGCACTATTTATATAGGCGCAGTAGCTGTGTAAGGTACCTGCACTGTCATAAAAGTCTTACAACAATAAAACATTAAGAAAACATGGGGCACTTAAGTGGTATTACTAGAGTCAATTTTAATGATACAAATTAAAAAAGCATACATGCTGCAATATACAACTAAATAAATAAAATAAAATGAGTTACTGCACCTAAATATAGACACAATCATGGCTGTTGATCAAGAAGCCAGAAAGTATATATGCATATTACCACATTAAGCTTTCAACTGAAAATAGAGAGATAATGTAGTTCATTAACTCAGCTAACTAAGAACAAGTCCATCTGTTACTCGTATCAAATTCCAAAAAGGTATTTCTCTATTAGTGGTAACAGCAAAGATGTTGAAGATGACAAACAGCCAAGGCAAAGTTTGTAAACATGGGTAGCTGGCGATGGTAGAGTGTGCCGGAGATGACAACAAAGGCACAGTCCTATTGTAGGTGGGGGTATGTAATCCACAATAGTAAGGTGGTGGGTCTGATGTTAATAAGCTTGAACGGGAGTTTACCTTCTCTCAGACGTTCCCCATAACTCTGCCTTTTCCATAGGATTCGGCTCACCCGCCGTCATACAATGTTGCCACATACACCGTAAATACTGTATTCTTACTATATAGACAATGGGAAAAAGGGTATGGAAAACTCAGCTCCTAGATCACAATGCAGCTGTAATAGGTTACTAGAAATAGTCTGTCACATACTGTATACAAATGGACTATAACAAAGAAATACTGAATTCAATAAAACAAGTTCCTAAAGAGATTACAGCGCTAGGATCATCAATGTGCAACAAAATCAATGGATATTGTAATGAAAATGTCATAAAAGTTGAAATGTAACACACATTCAAATCATAGACACTGTTGCCAACAAAATCAAACAGAATCAACCAAAGTTCATATATTTAGAGACTGAATACTATATGTGGACAACACCCCTATACATAAAAATATACATAGTATTAAAGAGGGATTGTCATTCACAGATACACTCAAAGAAGAGAGTTTAGGATTAACCAACAATGTCTGAGAATTACCTACATAATGAAACCTAATACTTCTAAACAACAAAGTTTTCTTTCTAGAGAGGTAATATGACTTTTAGGCAGCCCTTCTAGCTATTGCACATAATCACTCACTTAATGAGGGGGTTGATGTCAACCTACATCTATTTACAAACAACAATATACCAACTTATTGTAGGGATTGATGTCACTCATTTAGAAAAGAGATTAGGTTTTAAGGTAACTCTGTTTATAGGCAGTAATATACTGACAATAAAGAGATTGATGTAAACATAACTCTATTTGTAAACAGCTGTATACACATCCTTTATTTCATGTGAAGTGATTATGTTCAATCGACTCATTTAGGCTGGCTGGGGGCTTTGTATTTAATCTGAAAATCCAGTATGCCTCCCTCTGACAGACTCAGGCATGATTCTAGACAGGGCCGGTGCTAGGGTGTTCTCCCTGCAAACTTTAAATTTACGTCTACCTGTTTAACAATTTATCATTATAGTTACTAGAGTATAGTATCCATGTAAACATCATAAAACACAATCTTGTAAACACAATAAAAAAAGCAACACAATACAGACTATGGGGTAGATCCAGAACTACGTGTGCCGTACGTTTATTCGCGGAGCGTATTTTCGTACACGTAAATTCGCTACACTACCCTCGGCACACCCCTTGCACGTACGTATTTTG
>WWET01011092.1:0-16472 GCA_011038615.1 Limnodynastes dumerilii
TTTACTGTGCCTTTATAATATTTAATGTAAAATTTATTTATTATTTTATTTTATAAAAATACGTTACACCGTTTTGTTGTATATGATGCATTACGTAATAATACGGACGAGGTTGATACGCCAAGTATAATATGGATCGATGTGAGTATATTAAACAGGTGGATCGCTTATGACATATGTAGTGCAATTTTCCCCCCCAAAAATTTTTCCCGCCACAAATACCGGAGGATTGTGAAAGCGCTGTCAACAATAGACCTACAAGCAGCATTACGAGATCGACTAGCGCTGACCCAGGTAGAGTGATTGTTCCATTTTTATGACGATTATCAAACGTGCCGCGATAATTATTTATACTTACAATACCATTATTGTCTACTTACAGAAACCCGTATGAGCAACGTCTCAGTATTTCCTCTGCCCCCATCCTGTCAGCACACTTCCGGGTATCAATTCCCACACTGGAGCCAGACAGGAAAAGAGAAGACCCCTGTGTTATAAGAGGATGCCCACCTCCGGTTTCCTGTGTGGAGTCAGAGAGGGTGTTTTAGTGCTTACCTGGGTCCCTGACGGCAGTTCTGTTGTTCCCAGCCAATGCACATGCATGCAGGTTGGGACGGAGGTATCGGCTGGCCTCTGAAGCGTGTGGGAGCACGCGAACTCCCGCTGCCTACCCCTATATCACCGAGGGCATGCAAGGAGTAGGCACAACGTTGTAAGGCGGTCCCTGATTCTGGGCGCCGCCATTTTCTAGTAGCCTGGCGGTATACAAGCGGGAAATGAGCGCCTGACGTCATACAGAGGCGACATTTAAGCCCCAGGATTACACATGGCTCAGAGTCTCAAGTTTGAAGCTGCTTTGCATCATTCCACCAGGACTTCAGGAGGAATAGTACCTTTCTGCTTTTGAAAATTAGCTGAATTAAGGTAGTGACTCATTTCTTTGTGTATTGTGCCTGGGTTAAGAAGTGCCTTATGAGATCTGGAACTATTTTTTATGATTCCAGTTATTCTCCAACGAATTATACTGCATTGTTACTGTTTACAGTCAGCATGTCGGTTATTACTACCAATATTGAACGGCCACAGCCAAGAAAGTCAGGGTAAGCCCGTCTCTTTTCCTGCTATATATATATATTTATTTATTATATAGTTAGTTAGTGAGAGAGTCTATTGTGTTTTTACAGATCTGACGCAAGCAAGGATACTTCCTTAAAAGCTAAACATAAAAAGAAACATCTTGCAAAATGTTCACTTTGTGATGCTCAGTTAGCTGAAATGGATAAAGGATTAACCTGTAAAGATTGTACTGTTAAGGAGAAAACCATTCCATCATCAGAAGTTATGGAAATTGTCAATTTAGTTAAAGCATCATTAGTGGACACCTTTGTAACTAAGGAAGATCTGTTAAATTTTTCTCTTAAAAGGCCTAGACCGATTGTCAGTGACGGATCAGATTCTGAAATTGAACAAGGGGAATGTTTGTCAGATACACCTTGTGAATCAGACCATGCCAAGTCTCAGCAAGATGACAATTTTGATCCTGAACTGGTTGATAGTCTGTTGAAATTGATATATAGATTGTTAAAATTAGATGAAGATAAACAAGAGTCTAATTTACAAGAACTTTTGTTTGAAGAGACAAAGAAAAAAGTGAGTGTTTCCATTATCTCAAGCACTTAAGCAAATGGTGTTAGAACAATGGAAGCAACCAGATAAACGCCTGTCTTCCACTAACCGATTAAGTAAAACTTATCCTTTTTCTCCTGAGGATACAAGAAAATGGGAGGAAGCTCCTAAAGTGGATCCTGTGGTCTCTAGATTATCTAAAAAGCAACTCTTCCCCTAGATGATGTATCCGCATTTAGAGACGCGATGGAAAAGAAGATGGAGGTTGGTTTGCGCAAGCAACATTCCTTATCGGGTGCGTCATTAAAGACAGCAGCAGCCACCGCCATCACAGCCAGAGTGGTAAGAATTTGGTGTGGCTCCTTAGAGTCTGATATCGTGGAAGGAGTCAGGAGAGAAGATTTATTAAAACAAGTACAGAACATTCAATTGGCAGTGGAGTTTTTATGTCAGGCTTCAGTGGATTCCGTAAAAATAGCAGCCAGAGCTGGAGCAACATCCACTGTAGTACGGAGAGCCTTGTGGTTGAAACCCTGGTTGGCGGATACCCAATCAAAGAATAAGCTGCTGGCATTACCATTTCTTGGGGACTTTTTGTTTGGTACAAACTTGGATGAGATAATCTCGAAGTCTTCAGGAGGAAAATCTGCCTGGCTTCCTCAAGAAAAACCCAAGAAAACTTACCAAAACAGACCAGTTAGAGGTGGCTTCACAGATTACAGAGAAGCGAAGCAATACCGACCAGGCAGTGTGTATAAAAAAGGACAGCAATTTGGATCCAGGGCGAATTTTCATGGACAAAGGTGAAAGGACATTAGGTCCATCTTTAAGTACATGGCACAATGATGCCTTGGCGGCCAGACCGAAGGATACAGTAGAAGGAAGACTAGCAAGATTGTACGACATCTGGGAGAATTCTATCACAGACAGATGGGTCCTGGACATAATTGCACTAGGATACAAAATAGAGTTTGTGACGCAGCCGGATCCATATTTCACAGAATCACCAACTCCACAAGTCAAAGAAGAATTTTTAGCCCTGAAGGACAGTCTGTCAACCATGATCCAACAACAAGTTGTAGTGGAAGTTCCAAAACAAGAAATATTTCAGGGGGTTTACTCCCGCTTCTTTATCGTGAAGAAAGCAAGTGGGGGCTATCGCACCATATTGGACCTTCGGGATCTGAACAAATTTATAAAAGTTCAATCATTCAAAATGGAGTCGGTGAATTCATTGTTAATGAATCTATGGCAGGGCACGTTCATGACTACCATCGAACTCAAAGACGCGTACCTACACATCCCAATCTTGGCGAGTCATTGGAAATTATTAAGATTTATGATTTTTGGAAGGCACTTCCAATTTGTAGCCCTTCCCTTCGGTCTGGCCACATCCCCAAGGACTTTTTCGAAGGTACTCATTGTACTGATAGAGCTATTAAGGATAAAAGGCATACTAATTTGGCCATATCTGGACGACCTTTTAATAGCGGCAGAATTCATACGGATGGCTGAAAAATGTGGAGAAGAGTCACCTTACTCCCACTACACAGATAAAGTACTTAGGTGTACTAATAAATACGAAATTTATGACAGCGAGCTTGACAACAGAAAGAATCTTAAAATTAATTCAGTCGTCATGTACTAAGTCAATCAGAGTGGCAGCTGAACAGGGAAGTATTCCTTCACCTAGCAGGCAAATGGGGAAAGCCACAGATAGATCTCATGGCTTCCTTCCAGAACAAGCAAGTAAAGACCTACTTTTCCAGATACAAGGATCCCCAGGCACTGGCAATAGATGCTCTGGGGGTACCATGGGGCTTCAAAATTGCATATATATTCCCACCTGTGACCATTATCCCACGAGTACTACGGAAAGTGGAGAGCGAGGGTACAACTGTAATAGCAATATTACCCTTTTGGCTAAGAAGACCTTGGTTTCCAAAAGTGCTACAGCTAGCAATAGACGGTCCAAGGACTTTACCAATCATACCGGATCTACTATGCCAGGGGCAGCTACTCCATCCGGATCCCGGTTCATTCAAGTTGACAGCCTGGCTATTGAAAGGTCAAACTTAGTGAAACAAGGTTTCTCTTCTAAAGTCACAGCAACTCGGCTCAAGGCAAGAAAGGTAACTACTTGTAATTGTAATATTGGCGAATATGGAGAACTTTTTCTTACTGGCAAGAAAGATGTGGTTATCCTGATACAAGTATACCTACTATTCTAGATTTTCTTCAGGCAGGTCTGGAGAAAGGTCTGGCAGTCAGTTCTCTAAAAGTTCAAATCTCGGCACTAAGTGCAATGTTAGATAAGGAACTTGCTTCTAATAAGTATGTGGTTAGATTTTTACAGGCAGCAAAAAGACTAAAACCACCTATTAGAAACCCGGTGCCTCCATGGGATTTGAACCTGGTTCTAGATGCCCTCACGTGCCCACCTTTTGAACCTTTGTCAGAAATTGATCTAACATTACTCAATTACAAAGTAATATTTCTTGTTGCAATCACATCTGCAAGGCGGGTCTCTGAAATGCAAGCTCTGTGGGCGAAAAGAGCCTTATTTGAATTTTCTGCCTCTAAACTGCACACCATACTACCCGGAACAAGCAGAACAACTGTAGATGTTCATAGAGCTGGATCACAACCGGATAATACGGACCCAATTATTCAGTCACGAAATCGTCAAGAGGAAGCGTGGCACAACCTAACGCAGGATTTGAGACACATCAAGCGCTGCAAAGGTAAGCCACCATGCATAAAACCAAATCGCAAATCAGGTACGAAAAATGGTATCGGTCAACATTCCCAAAAAAGTGTAACTTTTTCAAAAGCTAGTGGTCCAACAACCCCATTACAGAACATAACAAATGTACATAAACAATGGCGTGTTAATGTTAAAAACACAGAGACCGCTGTTGACTCTAACACACTTACACCGTTACTTACTAAGCGTAAGCAATCAACTATTGTACAATGCGGGTTAGGCAGAAACACAAAAAATATAGCTAAAAGACAGCGTCTGGAAAGGAGGGACAGTTATTCTGATAGTAATAATATAGTGCAGAAAAAAACACAAAATAAAAAAGCTGTTACGTTATCAACGCCACCCAATGAGGCCCATACGTTACAAGCAATCAATGATGCGTGTAACCCTTTAGACCGTAAGAAATATTCAAACAAAACAAACCATCAACGTAACACTGACGGTGATGGGTCTTTTATAAATACAATGAGCGACGACCCCATTGTAAATACATCTGCCAATGTGAGGATTCCAAGTATAGGTGGCGCTGTTGCACATTTTGTAAACACACAGGACACTGAGTTCTTAAATACTCGTAATGCGACACAGTTCAACCACCTTAGACATAGCGTGCACTAGTGATATCAGCGCTAAGATGCACAAGTATATAAATTTTATTCAATCATATATGGATGAAGCGCAGCAGATGGTGGATAGCGCTACAAGCATAATCCAATACGCTAGGAGCGTCTTTGAGACCCACAATACCCATGTAAATTTATTACTGCGTATGACGGGTCACGGGCTGGGTACACGCGCTGATAAAGGAAGGGCGCGGCGGGGATCCGCAGTTAACAAATCAATCGCACAATCCGGGAGACGAAGGGGTTTGCTTATCAACAGAACTAACACATTAAAAGTGAAGCGGGCTATTAATATGCTATGTCGTTTAAGAAGACACGCCGTTATTGGGCGCCATCATAGACAAGCACATAATACATAGGACAATACAACACAGCGATCAAATGAAGCTACACACCACACTGCACCCCCAGACACTGTACAAAGCCTGGACAGGGCACAAAACCAAATACCCTTTGACACTGTAAGAGATGGATCTGTACATTGTGATGAACCATAAACAGAGCAGAGTCACCAGAGAACATACAACAGCCGCCTGTATATTTAGAACTAATTAATTGGTTTGAGCGGCATATACCCGATTTCAGAGCATCTGAACAATACCACTATTTTCGTTTTGTTAACCTTGAGCGGATCACATCGTTCGCAGACGCCGTTCAGGCTGTACATGACAGCGTGCAAAGTATGCTTGATAGATTTCTGACTGATGTGAACCCGAACGATCGCGTGCAATTAAGGTTGGAAGGCGATGGGTTACACAGAGCAATTTACTCTCACCGTAAACCGGGTGATTTGTTAGACGCAGCTCTTTTTTTAAATCATGTTGCGAACACAAAATTTGTGATAACCGTGACTAGGAATAGATATGGGGGCGCGCTCATAGGCAGACGGTTTCGGAGCATTCCTTACAGCCTCATTGTTGAGAAATGGAGGCGTTTCTTATACGACCTGAATAACATGGGTAACAATCTATGTATGGCTGGTAGCATCTGCGCTTTGTTAGATAAAAGCGACAGCTCTGATCATGAGATTCTAGTTAAGGCGCAGGAACTTCATGAGATTCTGGGGTTATCTACAGACAAACCCGTTAGCTTTAGTGATATATCCACTTTCGAAAACCATTTGCGAGTAACCGTTAAAATAATGTATTATTAGCAAGGCGATTGGCACTATTTCTGCACCGGGGGCCCTTACAAAGACAACATACTATTCCTATTATGGCATGCTAATCATTACTATGGGATAATGGATATAAAAGCATTTGTAGGAGCCACTTACTTTTGTAAACATTGTCATACAGCGTATCACCATAAGAACAATCATGGTTGTGTTAATTTTTGTAAAACTTGTCTGTGGGAGACATGCATTGACGATGTTGGTTGTACTTTACGTTGTCCCAACTGTAGAGCATTTTGCAGATCTCAGCTGTGTTTACAGGAACATCAGAGGATTGCTCTGGATGGGGCGGTTAAATGTCATACAAACAGATATTGTGACAGTTGTGGTAAATACGCGAAAGTAGCTCATAAATGCAAAGGTATGAAATGTCCTATTTGTAAGGATCATGTTGCTGGATTTGATGGACACTTGTGCTACATGGCCGTTATTGGGTCTGACTCACAGGAGACCGGGGTGCATATTCCAAATTATTGCTACGCTATGGCGTTAGAGGGTGATGAATCTTGGGAGTTTCAGGGGGTTGATTGCATTGCAGAATTTGTGAAAAAATTAATTGACTCTAAATTTCATGATTATACATTCATAGCCCATAATGCGGGTCATTATGATGTATATTTTGTGATGAAAGAACTGATCAAGGAAAAAGTTAAGATAGACGTGATGGCTCAAGGTGGTAAATTACTCTGTGTTACTGTATCGGGACTCGATATAAGGTTCAACCTTATAACTATCACAAAACACAGAAACGCTACTCCACACCCGCCATACAATGGCTGATGTACATTTCACACAAGGAGGACATACACATACAACACGCTTTACAAGGCGGAGAGGAGCGGGTTGGTAACTACTACCTGGACGGCTATGCATTGATTAATGATACATGCACAGCTTTTAAATTCCACGGATGTTTTTTTCATGGTTGTCCCGCGTGTTATAATGCCGTTGATGAAAACAAGGTGACTAAAACAACATTCGGGCAATTGCGTCACAAGACTATGCTGAAAATTAACTTTTTAAAACGTTGCGGTTTTTCTGTTCGGGTTATGTGGGAGTGTGAGTGGAAAAAAATGCTAGATAGCGACGTAGATTTACGCTTTTTACAAATAAAGCCTTGCCAGAGCCTTTGGATCCCCGTGCATGGACTAACGCCATAAAGCTGTATCACAAGGTGCAATTTGATGAAGTCATTCATTACTATGATTTTACCAGTTTGTATCCTTATGTCAACAAAACCAAGACATATCCTGTAAAACATCTGCGGATCATTTATAGGGATTTGGCAGACATTACAACGTATTTCAGCATAGCTAAAGTTAAAGCGTACCCCCCCCGCGAGCCCTGTTTTTCCCCGTTTTACCGCTTAAAATGTGTGGGAAGTTAATGTTCCCTTTATGTCGCAGCTGCGCTCAGAACAGTCAGACGGATTGTTGCACTCACAATGATGAGGATTACTTCAGAGTAATATGTGGATGTGCAAGGCACATCCAACTTGTAAAAAAAACAGTCGGACAGTAGGTTTTTGAAATTTTTTAAACATTTTTTTACAACTCGTTCCCTCGACCTGCCCCACGGCCGCAATGTTAAAAAAAAAAAATACAGTACAGCCCGACAGAGCATGCTGCCACAAGTAGAACTACCAGCACAAGCATGCCCATGAATAACAAGGCATCCTTGCGCTAGTAGAACTACTACTGCCAGCATGCCCTGCCAGCCATGGCCCGCTGCACTGTAAAAATTGCCCCCAGCATAATCAACATCACATAGCGTCACCCCAAATAAATGTCAAAATGCCCCCAGCATATTAAATGAAACAGAGCGACC
This sequence comes from Limnodynastes dumerilii, assembly GCA_011038615.1. NCBI lineage: Eukaryota > Metazoa > Chordata > Amphibia > Anura > Limnodynastidae > Limnodynastes > Limnodynastes dumerilii. The sequence continues at coordinate 8,018 of WWET01011092.1, forward strand.
CCCATCAGAAATTTTCACACATAACCCCAGCATAATGGGCAAACAAAATACTGTCCTTCCTCCATGTCAAAATATAAAAAAATGGGCAAAATCGTGAGATATCGTGAGAACGATATTTCAGACTGTGCCAAGGGTATAAATATACCCCAGTGACACTGGGCCTGATTCAGATGAGGATCGGGCTCTGAGAGGTACATGGTGTACGATAGAGTTAAATCTGGCTATAGAAAAAGGCTATAGAGTGGTTGAGATTTTTGAGGTATGGCAGTTTGACGCACAATCGGATGATTTGTTTTCTTCATACATTAAATTACATCTCAGGGACAAACAGAAGGCATCTGGTTATCCTACATGGTGTACCGATGATGAGAAGCGTCAGTCTTATATTGACGCTTATCATGAAAAAGAAGGGGTCCTTTTTATGGCCGGAACACATAGCCTACAACCCTGCAAAAAGTTTTCAAATTTCAAAGTTATTTTAAAATTCTTTGTGGGGTAAGTTCGGTCAGTGTAGTAATTTACCCACTACACATCTTGTGACCAATCCTGACAGGCTTTTTGAATATGCTTACCGCACTATGATGTATCTTCTATAGATTTAATTAATGAGGAGACAACTATGGTAAATTGGAAATACGCAAAAAATCATTACACTAAAACAACCAACACTAACATATTTATAGCCTGCTTCACTACCGCTTATGCACGCATTGAACTGTACAATCTTTTAGGCTACAAGAACGTTGTCTTTACTATGATACAGATTCTGTGATCTTTGTCAGCAGGCACGGTGACTGGAATCCACCACTGGGTGATTATCTTGGCGAGCTGACTAGCGAACTACCGTCTGGTACGCATATAACAGAATTTGTCTCAGCCGGTCCGAAAACATATGGTTACAAATTGTATAACGGGAAGACTAAACTAAAAGTCAAAGGCATCACTCTTAATGCTGGAAATGCGCAGCACATCAACTTTGACAGTCTAAAAGATTTGGTCCTGGACTATCCTCTAAATCCAAAAGGTGACAATTAGAAAAAAATTATTGTTCGTCAACTGGGGATAGTTAGACTTAAGAAATATTGGCAAATTAAAATGCGGAAATTGCAGAAAACACAAAAGTGCGTTTATACTAAACGGCAGATAAAAGATAATTTCACCACATTACCATTCGGATATTAACAACAATATGGACACACGTTTACAACACCCAAGTACGTACATCACAGAAACCTCAGCATTATGTATGTTGTGCAAAACGTGTTTTGTCAGGGTAAGAAAAGTAGAACGATAAATTTAAATACAAAATATATGGTGTTCTAGAGATAAATTACAGATAACAACCCTCGCTAGACAGATGTACCCTGGTAAAACACGTTTCTTTTTAGAATCCTTTGAAGATGCAACCAGCCAGCCCTATGGGTATTTACTAGTTAACTTAAGATCCAACACGCCTGATGAGTACCGCTTACGTACGGGACTCTTACCCCCTGCTCTGCCGTCCGCTTATGTTATTAAAAAGCCATCTAAAAAGTGCTAGTTCTGTGATAACACTTGACGGCGTCAGGCGTGGATATGTCTTCCAGGCTCCGTAGAAACTGGTTGATTTTAAAGATTTTAATGAATCACCAACGCAGAGGAATATCATTTTATCCATAGCATCAAATGATTTGATTACAGCTATATGCGAGATAGCTCTGAATACAATTAAAGGTAAAATACCGTTGTCACCACGACAACTCGGCATTCTCAAAAAGAATCGTGATCTTATAAAAACACTCTGCAACAAGAAATGTTCCATTGGTAAAAAGAAGACACTTGTGAAGCAGTCTGGCAGTTTCATCGGCTCGCTGTTAGGCTTTGCTATACCATTAATAACAAGTCTATTCACTAATCGTTGATGGAATACGCTGAGAAAATGTATCTGGTACCTAAACAACAAATAGATCGCTTACATACCAACAATCCTGTTAATGAAGATATTCGTAAAACGGCTACACAGCGTCTAGATGTAGACATCACAAACATCTTATAGAATAACAATTTATCAGAATATGACAAGGCTAAACGCTACACCGCTGTGTTACAGAGATATATGATGCTAAATAAACAGGACGATAGAGAACTGTCATCACTGACGCTTTTATTACCTGAAACATCATCAACTCATGAAGCAAAATCCAGTGAAGAACCTGTTGAAACTGATTCAGTTTATCACAAAGTGCTAAATAATGTTAATAAACGTTTTAAGAGAAATAGCGAGTTACGTCTCAGTAAAATGGCTCACTCTAAAGACATTTCTGCCTGGAATGCTAAAGGCGAATTTATTTATAAAGATTATGTTGTACCAGGATCCAACACATTGGACTTAGTGCGCTGTGTTACACAAAACCATCGCGTGTCAGCCGGAAAGACCCCACAGAATTGGGAAGAGTTCATGCCAGCTATGGCTGAATTAAATATACCATCCACGGTAGTCGGCAATGTGACAAACAGAGGATGCCTAGATCTATTAAAAACGCAAATGTCTGACACAGTAGATAACGCATCAGCATTCCCCGTGTTACATCAGCCGCATGATAAGAAGCAATTTCACATTTTCAGCGGATCACTAACAACGCCAGACAGATATTTATTACCACGGAAAAGAACAACTAAAATAATCCAACAACCGCGGTGGTTAAGCATGTAATACTTGTAATTGCCTGCTTTATTGATGTATTTATTTATCTATTTATTTTTCGTTATGCATCTATTATAATTAACGACTATCCTACATTTTATATATCCGTTTTGATTTCCAAACATGTGTTGGCTTGATTTATATATTTTATTATATGAATTTCTGTAAATATTTTTGAAATCTTTTTTTTTATTTTTTAATAAAGGAGATTTTTTATTGTTTAAAAAACAAAAAAAAAGCTGTGTCTTTTTGAATTTTTCTTGTTCAAAGCTCAGACTTGTCCGGGCATGTCTGGCGTGAAAACATATGTCAGATGTCATTAGGCTTTTGAGTTTTCATAAAAAAACACAGAGGCAAAGATGAAAAAGAAAAACAATGTGTTTATTATAATAAAGCATAAATAAACATTTGTGTACATGCCATACTTTCAAGTAAAATATCAATTATAACAACACCTACAACACTGAATGTATTTATCACTATTATCTCTAACAGTATTCACTGTAGCCATTCTACGCACAAATTTAGAAACACGGAGATCATTTTGCTCTGTATTTGCGGTAAAAAAACTTCAAAAATTGTTCATAGCTGTAGTTTTTACACATAAAAAATATAAAAAAAATACAGTGCTGGCCACAAACAGCGCTAGCTATATTCTGTATCTGACGATCTTGGTAGCATATGCTATTTGAATTGTATTTTAAAAATGTTATTATACTCTTAGGGAATAATTGGTTGTTAGGCGGTAAACCGTACGAATCAAAAAAGTAACAAGTACCTTCATGATTAAAATATACAGCTAACTAGTGTTCCCCGGGCAATGTGTGGGGATGTGTATTAATTATAAATGCGCAAGGAAAATGCCTCAATTTATATCGCGGTAACATATCACAAGGATATACACCTTTTAAAAACAGAACGTGTACATGGTTCTGCGTACAAAACACTGTTTTCTGTAACGTATTCATATTAATGTTGATGACGTTTAGTACACACAATTCAATTTATAGATAATCATATAACATATCTCGTCTCTGATTAATCCCAATGATATTATCAAATATTGCGTATATTATCACGTTGGTGGTGCGATCCAATGCTTCAGCGAATCGGAATTCTACTCACAGGTTCCCGGTTCTTATCAGTGATAAGTGATACCCACAGTCTTGTTCTGGTGATAGATCAAATGCAAATAATGTGTAGCTGGATAAATACTCATCACGATCAATCAGTACACCGGCGTCTGTTTTCTCTTTATTTGTAACTTGTATGAGTGCCATATATTCACGCACAGCATTCCCTTGTTCAAAGTCAGGTTGGGAAGGGTTGGCCGGATACGGTGTACTATCTAGGTAAAGCAATGCAAAGTTCACATTCTTATGTTCAAAGCGTAGTGGGTTTCGCTCGTAGCTACCAGAAAATGCCTCGTTATCAAGGTACTTGACCTAAAAACAAGTTTTCCAAATTAAACACACGACTACCTGCTGGTACACTGTAAATTTTCATACCAACATGGTTGATAGCATATTTTGCATTGCCATTTAGCAAAGCTTGAACGTGCCCAATTCTTACAGCCAGTGACACCTGCACTCGTTTAACAAACAACGATGCTGCAACAATCTGTATCTTGCACGCATCGGCTTCAGCGGACATTAAACAGAATGTGTCTTTATTTCTTGTTAATTTTATTTTCAAATCGACGGCGTTTAAGATGAGTTTATGCTGGTGGAAAAGGTCACAATGCAGAGGGCCTAGTAATTCCACAGTGTGACTTTGCGTCGTGGCCCTTGTGAGCTTTATAAATCCTGTGTTTGCACCATCCAAAGCTCTTGTATTATGCTCACCAGCGACATCTTTGTAAAATAAACCAGCTGTTAATTTGGTTGATAAGGCATCGGCGCTATAGTTCAAAATAGTTTCAATATAGGCTCTGTATGCGTATAGGGTATTAGATTGTGAAATGAGCCTGTCTCCCAATGTAACATCAACCTGATTAAATAGTGTTGTGAGGGGGTAGTTGATGAGTGAAACCCGGGCGCCTTGATTTAAAGCTGTGTTATCAGGGCGTAAAATTTTGCAGGTAACATACAACAGCTTGTTGTTGAAATCGTAGTAATGTTCGCCGCTCGCTGTGATGTAGAATTCGAGCGGTGCCATGTCAGAAAGTGCTGCTAATGGTTGAACCTCGACGTATAAACTTTTTTCAATACTTGTTTGCGTCGATGGCACATCAAAAAGATCCAGCTCAGATTTTGCACATTCTGATGATTCGCTGTGTATGAAAGACATTGTACGGATTAAAAGATATCACCGGTGTCGCAATGCAATGTTTTCCTCTTCTTCTTGCGTAGACTGTTGCAACTTTTGTACAGGGTATACCCCACATCGGTAATGGTGTATTACTTTTCCGTTTTCTTTTAACGCCGCCCTTAGTCATGTATATTACACCCGTACCATCCTGATTTGTGTTGCACAATTTATCCATAACAGTTGTGGATACACGACCCATAACGTCTTTTGCTATATTCCGAGCAGCGGCCTTTTACATGCGGTTTAACTATATTCAGTCTGCGTCTGAAGAGAGGCACAGCTTTTCTAAATAGACTTCTAAAAATACAGCCTAATCCGCGTCCATACATATATGCGCTACCGTGAAATCCCGGTAATCCATTACCCACTTGTGCTTTATAATAAGTGGCGTAGATGGCTGGATCCCCATAATTTTTCACGGCCACCATCTTGGTTAGTTAATAAAAATTAGCCTTGCGCGGTCTAAAGTGTAACTTCACGATCGCTTTTCCAAACTTGAATGCGATGTTCTCGTTTTGATCGTTCTTTATCTCGATTGTTATTGTGTCAAAATGCGTTTTGCACAATGGTAGGTAGTCGGGTTTTACATAACGTCATGAGATCATTTCATTGTTGCGTTCTTTTATTTCAACATTACGTAGTAGCGGCACAAAACTATCACCAACCCTTTGGTGCTCAATAATGTCTGTGTAAACATACCCTTGATATTACTGACCACCGATATTACTGACCACCGTGAATATCGACGCAGGGTATGCTATCTTTAGTCCTAGGCTGTAATCCTAGAATTCCTGTCAGTTTATCACCGGCTGTGAATTGATACACCTGATTTTCATCAAAAGAGATGGTTCTTTCTAGATGATTATAATATAGCTTTAGAGATCCCTGAAACTTATGGCGGGGAAATTCTGTGTTAATTGCGGAAATAATCTGCTCCACTGTCTCGTAATAGCCAGGCTTTATGTACATGTTCACACCTGCACCATTTCACTTGCCGATGTATATTTTACAATCACGTAAATCCAACGTATTCCAAGTGTGTGGGTATTGTATCTCGGTGAGGGCCACCTCCCATTCGCCGTCTAAATCGATCGATCGGCTGTGCCAGTTTTGTTGTAAAATTGGAAATCTGGTATTGCGGAAATGCTTCTGCTGAGGCGTTACTAGGCAGCGTTACATAGAACGATTTGCCAGCCATGATTTTGTTTTATAGAACGCGTCTTTATATAGCTTTCAACTTCGAGCTTTCCACCCAACTGTTAAATTTGTCTGGGTAACCGCGTCATTTCGCTAAAGAGTATTTCCGCTTTCTGACGGTCTTGTTTTTTTAAATCTTTTCCACCTTGTAGATCCTGTTAATGTTTTTAGGTATTTTTTTTATTTCTTCTGAATAGAAACACCCGGTGATAATATCGTCATCCATATCAGTCAATGTATAAAGCGGTTTGAAGCCTCTAGTGTTTACACTGTGTATTACAAATATTTCATCTGTAAAAGACTGCTCATAACCTTTTTCAAAAATATCCTTAAATCTTGAAACTCGCACATGATCACCTACGTCTAACTTTGGTGCTATTTTCTTTGTTTTAAAGTAGCGCCTGTACATGGTGCTGAAGATTTGCAATGTATTAGAGGCATTCACATCTGCGGGTATACATTTTATAGTTCTGTGATATGTGTGATTATAGCTGTGTATCAAATCTTGCAACATATCTATAGATCTGAATGTATTATAAGCCATAAAATAGCGCCACATACGTGCTTTTAGAGTTCTATTGAAGCCCTCTATAACAGACGCCTTAACATCGTTGTTCGTAGTGAAATGTTTTACCCCATATCTTGCTAACATATTTTTCAACGTCTTATTCTCAAATTCCTTGCCTTGATCAGATTGAAGTTTTTCGGGTATAAAGCCATCTTCAAATATTGACTGTAATGCTTTAGTCACATTTATAGCATTCTTTGTCATTAAACCGTGAGCCCAGGCTCTTTTGCTAAAAAAATATCTATAACTGTTAAGATGTATTTACACTCATCATTGTATTTAGCAAGGTCGATTAGTGACACTAAATCCATCTGCCATTGCTTATTAATATTTGAAACACAGACCATATTCCTTTTAAAATGCTTTCTTGCGGGCGCGTGTAGCGTATAAGCATCTTCGTGGTTCAAGTATTTTTTAATAGTCTCGCTTTTAAATCTTGATTTGTTGGCATTATAAAAACTTGTCAATCTGCATAATGCACCCGGTTCTTTCGGCGTCCGATATAAACTGCTTATTTTCTTTCTTTGATTAGACATTTCAGGTTTTTATTTAACATAAAATCACATCAATAGGCATCAAAGGACAGCTGTAAGGAGTGCTGTGAAATAAAAGGAAATCAAAACGGGCATGAAAAAAGGGGTGTGAAATAAAGGAAATAAAAGGGGCGTGGTACCTGTCAACAGTTTCCTTGATGGAAAGTATAGACTGTCTACTACTACTCTTTTAATTATATGATGGGGAGGAACCCTGAGAAGAGGTGGCCGAGGAGGCTGCAACCTCCACTCATCCCCTGGGTTGCCTCTGTTGGCGCAGGTCCCGGCTTCCTATAAAGACACAAATATGTTGTAACATTAATAATATGGGGCACACTTACAATTATTTCAGTTAGTACATTATTTTCACAATTAAAAAAGAGTTGCTATATATCTAATGTATCTCATATTTATATCTATCTATCTCATATCTAGCTATCTAGCTATCTAATTGATATTGTGATTTAACATATGTAAAGCATGGTCATCACTTGAATCTTGAAGCATGTTGAAACCATTTTTACATAATTTAATTTAATTTTTAATTTTATTTAAAAAAAAAGTCTGTTACACAGAAACACACACAGACACAGAAACACACACCCTAAATAATATGAAGGGACTAAAAATTAAGTTAAAAAAGCAGTTTTTTATATACCATTAATTTACATAAAAACATACTTTTACATAAAAATATTACATAAAAATTACATACTTTTACATAAAAATACTTACTTGCCACACAACGCTGTAAATGGTGTAATAGGCCTGGTTGGCGCCGCCGGAGGTCAGACCAGCGTCTCTGCAGCTGGCTGATCTTCCGACGGATGCCCAAGCGGTGCCTAATCAGGTGTTTTGCCCTGTTATATGCTGCCCGTTTGGCAGCATTGGAATGCAGGAGGTCACCTCTCAATTGGCCCATTGCCTCCACAAGGCAGAGCAGCTCGTCCATATTAAAATTGGTTGCACTCGCCATTTTTCAAATTTATTTGATCAACAAACCTGCTCCTCATTGGTTAAGATTAGGAGCTAACCTCACTGGTGGATTTGTATGTGCACTCCCACAAAGAACAATTATTATTGGAATTACAGAATGTCACACACGTTTGCACATAACAGTGCACTAAATATGTTGTTCTGCCTCTCACTAAACCTCCTTGGTAA
>WWET01011095.1:2471-16457 GCA_011038615.1 Limnodynastes dumerilii
CAGCAGGTAATAATGTATCCAAAGAAAACAAAGCAACAGGGGTAGTATCAATGAGAGTTTATATTTACCACCGTTGTCCTCAATTGTTTGTCAGGCAGTCTGCTGTTATGTAGGAGATACAATGTGTTATGGTACCCTGGGTTTACCTTGTCAGAGAACCGGGGTGACCAGAGAGAGAGGAGGCCGAGCAACTCACAAGGGTGTAGAACCTGAGGTCGGACCGAGTATTCGCTAGAGCCCCAGATGGTGGGGATAGACTGGAGCTGATAGGATCCCGTCAGGATATGGCCCTATAGAGAATACCTGGGAGAGGACGTGGGACAGAAGGGAATGGATGAGAGAAAGTGGGTAAGTAGCAAAAGTAGTACCAGAAGGGACTGGACTGTGACAAACGACAATAAACACTGAACGGACGAGACCGGGAAGACTGGACAGGCCTGACAAACAAGATAGAACAGGGTAATTAACATTGACTCTCACACTAGCGGAAAACCCCCTAAGGGATACGAAAATAGGCGCTCAGGGAAAGGAAGGGTTAACACATAAAGGCTATAAACAATAAGGGAGAGAGAGGGGAATGGCAAACAACAGGGTCACAGGCAGGAACTAGGCAGGATAAGAATGGGGCACTCAAGGAAGCAGGAAAATATAGCACAAGGCAAGAGAAGATAAAGCAGCAGGCACAGAGATACAAGGAAACTATAACCGGCGCTGTCAGAGCGACAGCGCCGTGCTGAAATAGGTACTGCTAGCCCCTGATAGGCTAGCAGCAGAATCAGTCTCCTATGTAACGCAGGATGCCTCCTGGACGTGGGAGAGTGTCCCTGACAACGATGCAGAGAGACGGAGCGCGCGCCTGCAAGAGATAATGGCGCTGCTCCACGTGGCAGTTTGTTTACTAGCCGCGATCGGCTAGGAGGGGTGAGACATTTAACATGTGCGGCTTCCACAGCCGGCATGTAACAGTACCCCCCCTTGATGAGGGGTTCTGATACCCCTAGGTACTGGTTTCTTGGGAAATTTGCTGTGAAAGTCTTTGATGAGTTTGTCGGTATGAAGATTTCATGCTGGAACCCTTTGTCATTCTTTGGGGCCCTAACCCTTCCAATGAACCAAGAAATGAGTCCAGAATGGTCTCAACCAGAAATTCCACTTGGCCTTCAACAATAATAGGGGTTCAATATAGGCTTCGATATAGGACCAGAATAGAATCTTCTGGACTTCCGGAAGGGTTTGAGTAGCGAGATGTGGAAAGTATTTGGGATCTTCCGATTGCGAGGGAGCTCCAGCTTAAACGCCACCGGGTTGATTTTCTTAATGATGGCAAATGGCCCAATAAAGCGAGGACCCAACTTTTTACTCCTAAGATTCTCAGGGACGAACAGACTATTGGGTGGTCCTTGAGGACCGTGCTCCTGTGCCTTCAGGATAAGAGAGTACAAGTCCTGTGTGAATCCCATGATGATGGATGAGGAAGGCACAATGGACAAGGGAGGGGTGGTGGGAGCGTGCTCAGGAGAAAAAGATCGGGACAAGGCATCTGCTCTCTTGTTCTGGGTACCGGGTTGGAAGGTGATGTTGAAGTTGAACCGGGTGAAGAACAAGGCCCACCTGGCCTGTCTGGGAGTCAATCTCTTGGCGGCCTCGATGTAAGCCAGGTTCTTGTGATCAGTAAGGACCAAAATGGTGTGAGAGGTACCCTCCAACCAATGTCGCCATTCTTTAAAAGCCAACCTAATGGCCAACAACTCTCTATTCCCGACGTCGTAATTCCTCTCGGCCGTCGATAATTTCTTGGAGAAGTACGCACTAGGGTGAGATAACTTGTCAACTGGATCCTGTTGAGACAGGATTGCCCCGGTCCCGATGTCTGAAGCATTCACCTCCACAATAAAGGGGAATTCAGGGTCCGGATGCCGAAGAATGGGTGCAGAGATAAATGCTTTTTTGAGAGTCTGGAAGGCTTGCGTAGCGTTCAGGGGCCAATTCCTCAGGTCAGCTCCCTTCTTGGTGAGGTCTGAGATGGGGGTGACAAGCATGGATAAACTTCGAATGAAACGTCTGTAATAATTGGAGAACCCCAGGAAACGCTGAGTAGCCTTCAGGTTGCAAGGCTGCACCCAATCCAATATAGCTTTTACCTTAGCCGGGTCCATGGAGAAACCTTCGGGAGAAATAATGTAGCCTAAGAACGTGACCTTCCTCACCTCAAAGTCACACTTTTCTGGCTTGGCAAAGAGGTGAAAGGACTAGACGGACATGATGACGATAGGTCTCCACATCTTGCGAGAAGATAAGGAGGTCATCAAGATATACCACGATAAATTTTCCCAGATAGTCCCGAAGAATCTCGTTAATCAGGTCTTGGAAGACTGCAGGCGCATTGCAGAGATCAAAGGGCATAACTAGGTACTCAATGCCCAGAGTGGGTGTTAAACACCATCTTCCACTCATCACCTTCTCGAATCCTCACAAGGTTATAGGCACCACGAAGGTCGATTTTAGAGTAAATAACTGCTCCTCTTAATCGATCAAACAAATCCGAGATACGTGGAATGGGGTAAGTATTTCTTACGGCAATTTTGTTGAGGCCTCGAAAGTCAATGCATGGCCTAAGTGACCCGTCTTTCTTACCTACAAAGAAGAAGCCGGCACAGGTTGGAGATTTGGATGGCTGAATAAATCCCTTGCGGAGATTATCTTGGATATACTGCTCCATGGCGGTTTCTTCAGGCCGAGAAAGGGAATATAACCTTCCCTTAGGGAGTCTAGCCCCAGGTACGAGGTAAATGGCACAATCAGAAGGACAATGTGGAGAAAGCTCCTCTGAAGCCTGGTCAGAAAAGACATCTGCAAAATCTGCGTACTGAGGAGGAATACCGGATCTGTCCAAGTCGGATGGGTCGGGAATTACACGATTCAGAACAAGAGTTCAGCAGATGATCTCTCCTTTAGACCAATCAATGATGGGATTGTGAGTCTGGAGCCATGGATAGCCCAGAACTAGCTGTGCCGAGGGGCACTTGATGAGAAAGAACTCCAATTGCTCGGTGTGACATTCTCCAACGGACAAACGAACCGGTGAGGTGATCTCTGAATGGAACCATCAGACTATGGTCTCCCGTCCAGGCCGCAAGCCGTGAGAGGGGGAGCAATGATCTTGTCACCAATGCGCAGGGAGTGGGCTAGGTTAATGTCCAGAAAGTTTCCAGCTGCTCCGGAGTCGATGAAAGTCTGTAGGTTGACTCTTTGGTCGTCGAGGTGTAAACAAGCAGGGACTAGAAGGGAATTTTTTGAAGAAATAGGATGAAGACCCAGACGGAGCACTTCTTTCTCCGACTGGGTTAAACATTTCCTGAAGGTGCAGGCTTGTTGGGACAATTATACGCTCTGTGAGACTTTCCACCGCAGTAGAGACACAAACCAATCATGCGACGTCGAGACTTCTCCTGCTTAGAAAGACGGAAGGATCCAATCTACATGGGTTCTTCAAAAGATGTAGTCTCTTGTGGTACCTGGAAAGAAGAAACGACTGTGGGAGAGTCTTTCTCCATTCGACGCTCCTTCAGTCGGCGATCGACCTTAATAGCCAGACGCATAAGGTCATCCAGAGTCTTGGGTGAGGGATACTGGACCAGAGCATCCTTAATCTGGTCAGATAATCCAATGCGGAATTGAATCCGAAGAGCTGGCTCATGAGCCCAACGCCGAAATTCTGCGCTATACTCCTCTGCTGATCTTCGCCCTTGGTGCAGGGCGCGGAGCTTGGCCTCTGCTGTAGCCAAACAGTCCGGATCATCGTAGAGAAGACCTAAGCCTCAAAGAATGCATCCACGGATTGTCGGGCTGGGTCGTCCGAAGAGAGACTGAAAGCCCAGGCCTGTGGGTCTCCCTGAAGAAGAGTGATGACCAGTCCGACTTTATGGAAATCAGTGCCCGAAGCTGAAAATATAACTTGCAACTTTATTTGAAGAGAGAAAACTGGGATCTTTCTCCGGAGAAGCGGTCAGGAAGATTGGCTTTGACATCCGTCAGAGCCTGAGATGGACAAGGGGCAGCAGTCGAAGAGGAAGCGGCGGACGGCCGTAAGGAGGCGATGGCTTTGTCCTGTGACTGGACTTTTTGCCATCAGATTAGACACAATCTATCCCAGGTTGGAGACCTGGGCAATGAGGGCATTGATGGCCTCCGCTGTAGCATCCATGTTACTATGCGGCAGTAACCTGTTTGGCCGGTTATAATGTTATGGTACCCTGGGTTTACTTGTCAGAGAACCGGGGTGACCAGAGAGAGAGGAGGCCGAACAACTCACAAGGGTGTAGAACCTGAGGTCGGACCGAGTATTCGCTAGAGCCCCAGATGGTGGGGATAGACTGGAGCTGATAGGAACTTGTCAGGATACGGCCCTATAGAGAATTCCCAGTAGAGGAAGCAGGACAGAAGGGAATGGATGAGAGAAAATGGGCAAGTAGCAAAAGTAGTACCAGAAGGGGCTGGACTATGACAAACGACAATAAACACTGAACGGATGAGACCGGGAAGACTGGACAGGACTGACAAACAAGACAGAACAGGGTAATTCACACTCACTCTAACACTAGCAGGAAATCTCCTAAGGGATACAAAAACAGGCGATCAGGGAAAGGAAGGGTTAACACATAGGCTATAAACAATAAGGGAGAGAGAGGGGAATGGCAAACAACAGGGTCACAGGCAGGAACTAGGCAGGATAACAATGGGGCACTCAAGGAAGCAAGAAAATATAGCACAAGGCAAGAGAAGATAAAGCAGCAGGCACAGAGACAGAAGGAAACTATAACCGACGCTGTCAGAGCAACAGCGCTGTGCTGAAATAGGTACTGCTAGACCCTGATAGGCTAGCAGCAGAATCAGTCTTTTATGTGACGCAGGATGCCTCCTGGACGTGGGAGAGCGTCCCTGGCAATGATGCAGAGAGACGGAGCGCGTGCCTGCAAGAGATCACGATGCTGCTCCACGTGGCAGTTACCGCGATCGGCTGGTAGAGCGGGTCCGGAAGTCACCACTGCCACGGATCCTCACTGTGGATTGGGATGTCCGGTCTTTAGTGCCATAGATCCTGTATGTGCGAGTGCACACCACTGAGGTTATGTTGTCAACGAAGTTGGATAGGATAATTATATATTTTATTGTACTACTAGTAGAATTAATTCTCTGGAGTTGGTTAAGTCTTCTTTTCACTTGAGCCCAAGGAATTTCAGTTACTTCTTAAAAGTTCATACTATAAAACACTGTACACAAATTGGGCCGGATTCAGAGCACCGAGCGCATTGCATATGCGCCCGGTGTTATCCGACTTGAGATACTATACATGCGCAGTAATTTTCTAACGTCATCTATGTTTCTTTTAGAAACGTAGATTGCGTAAATGCGGTGTTAAAGATCACATTTACGCAATCTACATCAGAGGCCTGATGTAATATAACAATAACAATAAGTTATGAGGATAAATAAATAATCGTTGGTTATTTTATACCCAATACTATGGTACAAATATAGTATGCATGTTAAATAACATAAACATGCTCATGCCAGCTTTTTTCAATTTCCAATCTACAGTTGTGCCCAGTTAAACCCAAAATCAGGGTAAAGTCTACCATACCTGGTGGGCCCACTTGTTGGGGAAAGTTGAACAGGGCTTCAGAAATCATTAAAATGTTGTTTACTTATCATTTAGCAGCTAGAGGCTTTATGCAGAGATCAGAGAATGGAGCTGGCATCACCCATTCAATGTGCTACAGAGAGAGTATTGAATGGCTGATATTAGGCAGTATTGAGTCAGCCATTGAATTCAGTATTGAATTGAACTGCTTATGTCAGCTCTATTGCCTGATCTCTGCAGGAAGTCAGCATCTATTAAATGATAAATAAACAAAGTTTTAATGATTTAATATTAGGCTACAATCTAGCTTTTCCACCATGTCCTGAAAGATACATTTTAGATGGGAAGCCCCACTGTATGGGGGATAGCATAATAAAATCTTATTGTGACAGTGGAGTTATGTTATAGGAAGATAAATTCATTTGCATAGAGTTGGAGAAAATTGGGATGTAATCTGGCCATTGGGACAAGAAATGATGTTTAATTTATAATACTTGCCAAGAAATATAATAGTTTGCACAAAACAGTATACATCTCTTCTGGGGTAATACTAATTAGCTGCTTGTCATTGTAAAGCACAAGGATTTTTGTTTCCCTACCCATACAATTAATGTGTAAATAACATTTTACATTGCAAGGTCAAACTGAATAGGAGATTATTCACACCACATTCATTGAAATATTATATGATATGTGGGAAGTTGGAGAACGTTTTATGTCACATATTAATTATGGCTCAAGTAGCCTGCAAAGTGCACTGCAGAGCTGGTAACACCAAATGAATGACATAAATTAGGTGAATGGTCATTTTATCAACTGTACAGCCAATAAGTGATTTACTTATACGTTATTCATACATATGATGTGTGATAAGGAAAAAATGTTAGTATTATTTATATTCAGTTATTTGTCAAAAGCATATAAATAATGCTTAACCTTTACATTCAGTTGAAGCATCGTTTTGCTATGTAAGATGCTTTAGAACAGCAGACTCACAGCAGTTACCCAGCAGAACAGCAACTGAACAACAAAACCATTTCAATGCCCCATCCATCAGCATCTACTGATGAGAAACAACTTTTGTTCCCCTTCAGTGGACTCGTTAACGCCTCCACCCTCCTCTCTGCTTTATTTTATTAATTACTCTCCTCACTCACTGTTCCTTTTATCCTTTTATGAAATAGAAGACTGTACCAGCTTTACTCTTATTTTTCCCTTATTTCATCTTAATTCATGTCTATCACATTCAGTGCTGCTCAGCAGCTAGTTTGCAAAAGTTAGTCTTAATATCTTCTGTATACTCTGAGATGAGAATTATATTGCCGAATATTAGTATATTTTACTGGATATTTCACATTATGTAAAAATACTGTACGGCTATATAGTTTTTTCCCCCTTTTTATGCACAATTAAGAAATCACACATAGGGCCTGATTCAACTAGCCTCACAACCACGTATTTTGCGGTGCAAAGCTAATTCAGCGATTCTTTTATTTTATTTTTATTTGCATCTCAAAGACAGGCATAAAAATCAGCTACCGTAATAGACGGGAAAATGCGCACCACGGGCATGTTCCCGTCTATTGTGGCATGAATTGTTAATTGAATGAGGCCCATAGGGTTTATGGGCTATGTTTTCTAAATAGATCCCATGGAGCAGAGTTTTCTGTACAGTCTAGCATGATTGTTGCTCATATGGGATTGGATCCAGAGCGAAGCACGCCACCCTACTTACGCATGCAACATGTAAGAATTAGCATAAGGGTTGGGGTAGGAGAAATTTAGGGTTTGGCTGCGGGGAGGGAACGGTGTTTAGAAGGGGAGACTTAGGGTTAGGCTTCAGGGAAAGAAGAGTTAGGTTATGGAAGGGGAGGGTTAGAGTAAGAATTAGTTTAAGGGTTGGGGTAGGGGAAACAATTGTCGTATTTTGAGTTATAATTATTTACCGGTCATTGGTAAGCGTCGCAAAAAAAGATGACAATAAAAATTGTTATGTCAAATTGGGATTATGTTTGTCGGGATTTGTTAATTGTCGGGTGTTTTTAGCTGTAGCTATTTTATGTGCAGGGAATTTATTTTTGTCGATATTTAAATTGTCGGTAATTTTCGTTGTCGGGATTTCCATGTTGGGATTTATTCAATAGGGAAACTCATGTAAGTATCCTCCTCCTTTTTTTCACATCTTCTTATGTATTCTGCTCTACTGTTTTCCCCACTCTTTTTCCCTTCTTATACTTCTACTGCAGTTCTCAGCAGTGAAGTCATAATCCAGATTACAGATCCAGATTTGTAATTCCAGTGTGCTCATAGCTCTTAGCACTGTGTGAGCTAGGATGTGATGAATCCTTAAAATTTCTGGATAGGGTGTAAGAAGCTTAATATGTCCCTATTAAATCATATATCCTACATGTAGATTCCCTCCCACTAGAAAACGCAATCACTGCATTCCGCCAAGCTATTGGATCATAACAAATGCACTTCTAGTATGGAAGTCTGAATCCACTCTAAGACATTGAGAAAATGCCCATTTTGGGGTAGTTTGGATCTTGTTAATTAGTCTTAACAGACACCCACATTTGAGTCGATCGCTGTTGGCTAAAGTGTTAGGAACTCTCAGAACTGGATGGTATGAGCACAGTACCAAATAACAGACAAGAGAAGAATCGGGTAACTCACCAGTATGTAGAGCCTGCGCCCGCCTGGAGTATTCGCTAGAGCCCCTGATGGTGGGGATAGACTGGAGCTGATGAGGCTTCTTCAGGATACTAACCTTAGAGGATACCCGGAGTAGGAAATGGGACCAAGGGGGAATAGGATAAGAGAAGCGGGAAAGTGGGTGCAGCAGTAACAGAAGGGACTGTACTGAACAATACAGGGACACTTAACGGACAAACTGGGAAGAACACTACAGGACAGACCAACAAGACTAACTAGGGAACTCACACCACAATCACACAGCAGGAGATCCCAAGGGGATCACAAAAACAAGCAGTCAGGAGAGGAGATGGTAAATACAAAGCAGGGTAAACAACTAGGATGAGAAAACAGGCAATGAAACAAGATGATAACAGAGAGGAACTAGGCAGGTTAACAATGGGGCACTGAAGGGACTGGACTGAACATTACAGGAACACTTAACGGACAAACTGGGAAGAACACTACAGGACAGACCAACAAGACTAACTAGGGAACTCACACCACAATCACACAGCTGATGATCCCAAAGGGATAACAAAAACAAGCAGTCAGGAGAGGAGATGGTAAATACAAAGCAGGGTAAACAGCTAGGATGAGAGAACAGGCAATGAAACAAGATGATAACAGAGAGGAACAAGGCAGGTTAACAATGGGGCACTCAAGAACGCAATAGAACACCAGAGAAGAAAAGAGAGGCAAGAGAAAGTCAGAAGCAAGGGCAGCAGACGCTATAAGCGGCGAGGTGGAGGTGAACTGCCGCTCTATTTACAGGGAGGCTGGCCAATCAGAGGGCAGAGACTGGACCAGCCTCCCTGACCACAAAACAATGCGCCCCAGGGAGAGAGAACGAGCCAGGGCATGCAGGGAGACAGCGCGCCGCAAGGAGAGCGGGGAAAGCGTTCTGGTTGCCTAGCAACCAGAACGACAGCGTCGCAGCCAATGGGAGCCGGAGGCAGGAGAACAGAGCGGACGGCACATGGCTAATTAGCATGCCGTCCGCCCACGTGACCTTAGAGAGGGGAAGCTGGCCGCGAAGGCAGGAAGTGGAGTGCCTGCCGGGGGAGCGCTGCAGAAAGGTAAGAGCGTTTACATGCCAGGCCTCTGGCATGTAACATAAAGGCTTAGAAATTAGATAAAGCAAATACACAGGCTATGTGCAAGAATCCTGTATCCAATGCTGCTTGGACAGACAAATGTCAGCCTGAACTTTTACTTTGTACTCCAGATCTGTTTGACCCTAAAATATCAATCATTCTTAGTCATTTTTCTCAACCCACTCAAAAAAGACTAAATTGTCATTTACAATTGTTTTGTTTTTGAATCTGCAAGTAAGAGGTGCGATTACAACCACTCCTCTTGCTAATTTGGATAGCTATAGTCTAGCTTAAGTTTTTCAACTCAAGCTAAAATCAAATGACAGTGTTCATAATTCTGGATTTGGAAACTTGGAATACCAAATCACACCCATTTACATTTGAAACCTGTCCCCTGTTGGAAGTGGTCCATAATGTAATTTTACTTAAATCAGTGGTCACAGATATGTGCGCATGTGTAGAATTCAAAAGCTGCCCTTCTATTCTGAAGAAGGGGGAAACTGTCCATAATTGCCCCCACAGAATCCTCCTGTTGATATTTTTGTGCATAAGCCCAACACAGTAACTAGTGTGATTGGAGTTGCTACTGGAGATGGGGAGTCCTAGTATTTTCCCAGTATATAAACATGCAAGTCAAAATGTGTCCCAGTGCTGATTTGCAATCACAGCTTTCTTTTCCTGAAGGGGGGAAAAAAAACCTTATGGTGCAGTATTTCAATTTACACCTATGGTAAAGCCCTACTCACCAAGTAATGGAGCAAATTAGCCCTATATAATGCATATATATTGAAATCTGGTCCTCCAATTCAGATAAGATCCACATATTATATAATGTTAAAAGCTTATGATCACTACAAAGCCAATTTGGTAACTCACTGTCCCAGATGCCACATACAACACAAAACGAACCATAGGCATTGAGATATGAACGCACAGCCACTTAGTTCACGTGATGTGTTATCTGAAGCGCTGCTGTTGCCACGTGTGAGCACATTATAGAACAGAGGACTCTGTCAATCCTTAGCACTCTACATGATTCACAGTCCACCGGCCGTTTCTTAGCGTGTAAAAAGTAGTGAATAAGCCTTGATTGAGACCAGATCCTTTTTAACAAATTAGGCTCTGTTAAGGACCTAATGGGTCCTATGGTGACCCATATGTCAGATGAAACAAGAGGGCAATATCAAAGGACCAAATCTGAATAAATGACATACTATTACATACAGAATAAACAATAATATTGAAATCATAAGAGAAATATAGCTTAGAACAATCAAAATTACTGAGATCACTAAAAATAAATTGAATTTATAGAAATAAATAATATAATAGAAATGTACCATATTTGAATATTTAAACCAGTAATTGGTAAGCGTTTTAAGCTCAAAGATCTATAAAGTTTCCCGTTGGGATGGTTTACTTACCCTATTTCCACCGTTTATGTCAATAAAGATTTTTTAATGCCCATAGTTTATAACCTTTTATGGTTACAATGATGATTTGCTAAAAAAATGGTTTTAGACACTGTAGGCCGTATTCACAGACCCGATTTTGCATGTGGTTGCGTGCGTATTTTTAGGAACAGATTAACTGCGCATGCGTAGTAACTTTTTCCACACAAATTACATTATTATCATTAGACACAGACTTGTGAATTGCACTTAGGAGGGAGGGGCGTGGTTTTTATCCGTACGGTAGAAGTTACGTGAAAGTGGGTGGGGTGGAGCATTTAAATGGGCATTTGAGGGCGCGGTTAGATAAATACGCATGTACGTAAGTAACATACACACGTAA
Source organism: Limnodynastes dumerilii (assembly GCA_011038615.1). Lineage (NCBI taxonomy): Eukaryota > Metazoa > Chordata > Amphibia > Anura > Limnodynastidae > Limnodynastes > Limnodynastes dumerilii. Next base: position 13,698 of record WWET01011095.1, read on the forward strand.
TTACACACAGAGTTAAGGGTGCCCTACGGAGGCATAAGTCACCGAAAACCCGTCCAGTCGAGAGAGTGTCATGGGTGTTGCCTTGCTATGGGCACGTGGTAAATATGGATCTGTGAATCTGGTCCTGTCCCATTTTTTAATCTTCAATAAGTACTCCTTAAGTCTAATTTTAAAAGAGCATTGGCATGACAACATTAGATTGATTTATCATTTTTCAGTATGCCCACAAAATATGGAATATCCCTATCTTCTAAGCTTACAACTTAGTTTTTCTTAAAGGCTACAAAGAGGTATAGGTGAAAACAGTGCCTTGTATATATTTTGGCCAAAGTATAAAAAAAAAAAAAAAAAAAAAAAAAAGCAAAAACTTAAATTGATTTTAAATGACTAAAACATGAATTACTAGCTAAAAACCAAAAACAACATGCTGCCTGAATGATTGATGATTAGTTAAGTATAGGAGACAAATGTGGTGTCAATTTCTAAATAACATACTTTTCATTACACCTGTATTTAAAAGAGCATTATCATATGCACACCCCTATTGATTCTATAAAAATATGATTTTCCCGAGGTAGAGAATGGCTATATTTTCTCTCACTCTATGGAAAGTGAGTTTGCTATACAACTAAGCAGTAGCTCATTGGATCTTTTAAGATATATTGTATGGCTAGATGTGGCTTAATATCGTACTGACGCTGGGAAAAGTTAAGGCAGGGTTCGGCCGGCATAAGGAAATGAAAATAAGGGGAGTGTCGGGGGAGTGCAAAGTTTTTACACTGAGCTATAATACGCTCGGCGCTCATTCGTAGGTCTGGATCAGGCCCTTAGACACTTGTACACAGCTAACACAGAAAGGCACAGATGATAACGCTGAAATACAGGGCAAACAAGTCTTTGACTCGCAATATCAAAAGTCAGATGGTAAAAGACAATTTTTTGTCAGTGATGAACAACGATGTATACGAACGTGTCCCTGAATGGAAGCCGGTATGTGATCAGTCACTCTGCCGCGTGGTAGCGGCGTTCCTAGTAACACCTAGGATACACCTCTGGTACTAAGGGGGTTCTAATCCTGGATATAAGACCACCTAAGGGATATACAATGGCTGTGGATATAAGACCACTTAAAGGGATATACAATGGCTGTGACATTGTATATACCTTTAAGTGGTCTTATATCCAGGATTAGAACCCCCTTGGTACCAGAGGTGTATCCTGCCAAGAATTTTGACCATTTTAATATGCTTTACAGACATTTATAGTTTAAATATCCTATACCAAATGTGAGTTACTTTCTTGCAATTTTTCTAATAAATATTTGTTTTGATCTGCACTATTGTGCTTTTTCTACTTTCTTCTATACTTCCACGTTGCCACCTACGGCTTCCGAAAACGAGGTCCGGTGCGGGAACTAGGAAGTCTTTTGAAGATTGTCTCAGACGTGCCCGGCATCTAACATGTGCATCTGCTGGACTTTGCATCGTGTTACTAGGAACGCCGCTACCATGAGGCAGAGTGACTGATCACATACCGGCTTCCATTCAGGGACACGTTCGTATACATCGTTGTTCACATCACAAAAATTATTGTCTTTTACCATCTGACTTTTGATATTGCGAGACAAAGACTTGTTTGCCCCGTATCTCAGCGCTATCATCTGTGCCTTTTTGTGTTATCTGTATCTTTTGGCTCCATATGTGAACTGTGGCACTTAGGTGTAAGCAGCATAGAGAATGAATTCATTGTCTTGCGCTGACATTCTTTTATTTCTGCTCGCTAAACTGAATGCCATGACCCAAGGTTTCCCAGCAGAAAATTGCCCAGGGCATCAGTCTTACATCCTTCCAATAGTGCATCCTTCATCTGTCAGTAGCTATAGTGTTTTATCTGATCAGTGTAAATACCCATTACATTTAAAACACTCTTTATGGGCCAGAACCAGAGCTACAGCGGCCGTATGTGTAAGAACGGCATATTTGCCGTTCTGCGCATGCGCCGGGCATATGTCGCCTGGCGTAACCCATGATTCAGGTTTCACTGAATCATGCGTCCTTAACTACAACGTAGTTACGGATGAAGGGGCGTGCTGCGCCGTAACTATGTTGTAGTAGGTGGGGGAAGGGAGGGTAATTAGGTAGTGAGGGCAGGGTTTAACAGATTACACTCCTATGTGAGTGTAGTTACACAGTTACACCAGCTGAAGTTAGGGTAGCCTTCAGCCGGGGTAACTGTGTGTAACTACGCTCATACAGGGGGAGTGCACCAGAACTATGCTGGCCGTACTTACGGACAGTGGCCCAGCGTAGCTCTGGATCAGGCCCTATGTCTCTCAGTAAACCTTAATTATTATTATTATAATAAGGTTGTTAATCTTTTTACAGATAACTTTATGTATCTTCTATTCCTAATAACCTTCTCTTTAATTCCATTGAATTTAAAGAGGTTTATACAAATAGTATAAAGTTGTCATTGTAATTCTAAACATTAACCCAATATTAATTTACACATTCCAATCCAATCCTAGCATAGTTCACATTTTTACATTTCTTCTGGGAAAGGGAAGAAAAGTTATCACTAGTTTTGTCTTTTTGGTAGCACCTTCGTGAAATTGGTTCAACATTTTTTGATAAAAAAATTGTTTAGAAAAGTTATGCTTTAGTATGTTTATAATACTTACTATTTCTGTTTTGTTTTTTTTTTATTCAGAGGATGGTTAAAAAGGCTACTGGGGGGGCGTGGTCTAGCTGAGCTCGGGAG
>WWET01011096.1:0-14141 GCA_011038615.1 Limnodynastes dumerilii
CACCGCCAAAGTGCCTTAACACCACATCAGCCTCCATTCTTTGGTGCTCCGGGCCCCTTGCCTTCCTGCCAGCCACAACAACCTCCTACACCTGGACATCACAATACTTCTGGCTACACTGGAATGCGCCATCAAGCGCACAACCCAAAACACCCACCTGATGTTAATTCACAGGACATCACATATTGTCAACTATAGGTTTGCGGTGAAACTGTTTTTTTTTTACTGTCGCATTAAGAATTATTAATGCATGAAGACCGCTTTTGTTGGTGCTTATAAATGGTACCGTGTTCTATGTTGTTATTGTTGCACTTTTACAACCAATGTTGTCTACATTTTTTATTAGGAATCCCAATATAGTATTTAGTGGTGTCCTGACTATTACTAAGGCATCCATATTGTTTTTCACCCAGCTTAATAATGTGACCTTTAGTTATGTTACCATAACATATATTTGTACACTATTCTTGTATTGTGTTTGACATTATTGGAAACCATGTATAAAGCACTTATTTAGGTATAATACATGTTTCTTAAGCTGGTGTTATATGTTTCATTTATCTATGTTGAGAAAACATACGTATTTTTGCACTTGTACACCAAAGTTTTGTACTTTTTTTTATGTTTTGAGAAACATCATGACATAAGGCCTAAGTGTAATGTTCTGTTGATTTGTGTACAAATTTTTGCACTAATTCATGGCAAGAACTAACTTGACAATAATGAAAATGTTGTTCAATAAAAAGTCTTTTGATCAACAAAAACATGTGTTTATTTTACAAACATCAAACAAGAGAAAAAATGTTTTGGGATAGGGTGGATCTAATGATCTCTACACTATGGTGGGGACGTTCAACATCTCTTGCCTCGGACTCAGGGGGCATTAGTCGGACTCAGTTCATTATAGTCCACAAGGTTCCATTCTGGTAAAAACTGGTCCCTCTGAATCTCGCAAATGTTGTGTAATATACAACAGGCAGCGACTCTGTGAGGCACTAAGTGATTGTCTATATCACAACGCTTCATTAAACGCCGCCACCTGCCTTTCAAACGCCCAAAAGCATTCTCCACCACCATCCTAGCGGAGCTGAGACTGTGGGTAAATCGCACTTGTTCAGGAGAGAGGTGATGGTGCTGGGTGTAGCCCTTCATAAGCCATCTTCGCAGGGGGTAGACGGCATCTCCAATGATATGCACCGGGATCTCGACACCGCCAACAAAGATGGACTCCTGCAAAAATAGGAAAAAGGGTGTAAGTACATCATAAAGGTTTTCTGTTTGTTATACAATAGCTGCAACGGGCACACAACACAATGAACATTTGCAGAACCTACAGCAGTGCAAGACACTACCATTACACGCCTTCCTGCATGCGTCAGGCTGAAAAAATTTTGGTGTTAATACCACATAATCACACTGTAAAAGATAAATATGGCAATTTACCTCTCTCGGAAACAAGTAGTCATCTCTTTCCACCTCAGCCAGATGGTACAGGTCAGAATTAGCCAACACACGGGCATCGTGGGAACGTCCGGGCCAGCCAATAAAGACATCGGTGAAGCTACGGGGGGGGAAAGGGATATAAATAATTGAATTTAAATGCAAAAACACATACGCAAAACAATGACACATCGTATATCGCATAACACACTTACCAATACTTATGGTCCACAACTGCCTGAAGAATGATCGAATGCCAGCCTTTGCGATTGTGGTAATCCGCAGGGTTATGTCCTGGAGCTAAGGCTTCTTCTAACATGAAATCCTCTCCTCCAGTAAGAATAGTGCAGGTAAGTCTGTTTTATTTTATTATTACACTTTATTAGTCATTTATCCTGTTTTGTGGGAGGGGCCCAAGCTTATTTTTACATTTGGGTCCTCAACTCACTAGTTTCGCCAATGTATGGGTGCACTGTTTTTGTGTGTGTTTATGTATATGGGATGTGTGTGTGTTTATGTATATGGGATGTGTGTGTGTTTATGTATATGGGATGTGTGTGTGTTTATGTATATGGGATGTGTGTGTGTTTATGTATATGGGATGTGTGTGTGTTTATGTATATGGGATGTGTGTGTGTTTATGTATATGGGATGTGTGTGTGTTTATGTATATGGGATGTGTGTGTGTTTATGTATATGGGATGTGTGTGTGTTTATGTATATGGGATGTGTGTGTGTTTATGTATATGGGATGTGTGTGTGTTTATGTATATGGGATGTGTGTGTGTTTATGTATATGGGATGTGTGTGTGTTTATGTATATGGGATGTGTGTGTGTTTATGTATATGGGATGTGTGTGTGTTTATGTATATGGGATGTGTGTGTGTTTATGTATATGGGATGTGTGTGTGTTTATGTATATGGGATGTGTGTGTGTTTATGTATATGGGATGTGTGTGTGTTTATGTATATGGGATGTGTGTGTGTTTATGTATATGGGATGTGTGTGTGTTTATGTATATGGGATGTGTGTGTGTGTGTGTGTGTGTGTGTGTGTGTGTGTGTGTGAGATTTTTCTAGTAAGCACTAGATTAGACACCAAAAATAAAATGCAATGCATAAATTAAATAAATTATGATTGCTCCTGTTATTATAATGTAATAATATCTCTTTAATAAATTAGATCATAACACCACATACACTCATAAAACATTGCCATTCCTGTACTATATAGGAACACTGAATTGCATTATTAGAATAAATGTAGATAAAAAACAAACAGTAGAAGTATTAAGAAATTTAGAGGCTGGCAGCATTATATGTTACAGGGAGCTCATTGTGTGATCTATGCACACTGTCTTGTCATGTTCTCATTGTTATTATTTTCCTTTTTGTATTTTCCTTTTTTTGTATTTTTTAGTAAAATTGCAGGGGCTAATAAAACTGTGTTAATCCCGCCTACTTTCTGTTTGGCTCCTCCTACAGTTTATTTGGTCACGCCCCCACACAAGGCCACTTCCATAATTTTTTCCAGGGCCACTTTATTTTCCCAATCCGCCCCTGCTTCTGATCTCCACTAAACAACCACGGAAGTAGGGATAACTTAAATTAGCATTAACCTGTCTGTCTCTTATATGCACTAGCTGTTGGAAATTAACCCCTATTGTCTGCCACTGCAGGGTTATGTGCATAAATTAAGTTTTATTAAAAATATAAGGGCAGATCCAGACATAAGTGCTTGTTACGTTTCATCGCGTAGCGTATTTAGGCTAGTGTATTTTCTATTCACTCCCCTAGGCACTCCCGTCACTCGTACGTACTTTGCTCGTTTTACGTTTCTCAAACCCTACCTTTTCAAAGTGTAAGTACTGACGTACGTAATGGATTCACGTACGTAACGGACTAACCCGGCCCATACTGTACAATTTAAATGCCTCCATCCGCTTACAAAGCGTATTTCCAGGTGTTGTATGGATGACCCGCCCCTTCATTCATAGTTATGCTGATGGTACGTACGTTCAGAGTTACACGGCGTAACATCTGCCGCAGTTCATACAAATAGGCGATTTTACGTCAGCGGCTAGCGTAAAAACACTAGCGTACTTAGGTCTAGATCTAAAACAATTAAAGGTATTAAACTTACAGGCACTGGTCCTTTTGAAATAATATGGCCACCATACAGGAGAGAGAGAGGGACCCGGCCACATAGACATATAATAATGCTGATGATTTACAATGTTAGATGATATATTATAGATGATTATGACAATGGTAGAGAATTACATAAAATATATGTAGATAATATGATGATTATACTAGATGGTAATATATGATGGTGAATTATAGTAAATAATGATTACGATAATGATAATAGGTGAAGATAAATTATTGCTGCTGCTGATAATTCATGATGGTTGTTGTGGTAAATGACAATAAATCATGATAATGATGAAAACTGATAATAATGTGAGGAGGAGGATAATGACTTGATGACTGATGATGATGATGATGATAGATGAAAATAATGATAGATAATGATTACTAATGATCGTTGCAGGGGGGGGGTTAGTTGTAGATGATGAAAAAGCTGTTGATAATAATAATAATTGATGATGGTATTGGAAGTTGATGATGATAAATAATTAAACATAATGATAAGGATTACTGATAATGATGATAATAATGATGTTAGATAAATATAATGAATAATAATAATAATAATAATTATGATGATGAATAATGATGAATTATTATAAATGCATATGGTGATAGATGAAAATTATGATGATAATTAAATGAATTAAATTATGATGATGGTGGTGGTGGTGATTGATAGATTTATAGATGATTGTTGTGGTGAGTAAGGATGATGGTGTATGTATGATGATGGAGGATGATATATGAATTATGAAGCTACGTTGGGGTGATAGTCATAAAAATTATTAGGATATTTGCTAGATAATATAAAACAGGTAATGATGATGAAGATATTATGATATAAATTATGTTGTAGATGATCACATGATGATACTGATTATAATTGTTGACAACAATGATCATGATGATGATGATAACAATGCTGATGATGATAGTGATGATGATTTGGTAGATTATTAGAATGATTATGATGATATGGTAGATGGTATTTTTATGGCATTAATATGGTAGAAATTGGTATTTTTGATAATGAGGAATATATGATTATATATAACAGATTTTGAACACAATATAATGAAAATGATGATGAAAACATATACAAATGATAGATGATAATGATAGATTATAATTATGGTGGTGATAATAATGATAATTGGTGTGGTGATAATTTTCCCCCCAATAATTTTTGCAAATTGAGGTACATTTTCTACTCATGCAATTCAAGATATTTTATTAAATAAGCCCTCTGCCATCTGCATTGCACCTGGTTAAAATACAAGTACAACTGATACCCAAAAATCTGGGGACAGGTTCCCAGAATACCAGAATACCAGAAAGAACATGTCTGGGGTAGCCTGTAGAGCCACTATGAAACATGAGGTTTATTTTTTTTAACAGCTTCTTTATTCTTATTTTATTAAAATGTCTCTCCTTTCAATGCTGTGACTATTGATGGAATTAAGCTATTTTGCACTTTGTGAAGTCAATTTCACACAAAGCATAAACATTTTCATTATATAAAAAGACATTTATACCCCGTTCACACTGAGCCAAAAACCCGGGACTCTGCCGGGGCAAGACCGAAAATCCCGGGTCTAGGCTCAGTGTGAACGGTCACACCCGCGTCAACCCGGGTAGAGAGACCCGGGAATCAGACACGGGATTTAACGAGGGGTAATTCCCGTGTCTGACCCGTGTCGCCCTCAGTGTGAACGGTGCGACCCGTGTTTTTTGTAACACGGGTCGCACAGAAAGAAGCTGATTGGGTCAAAAAAGACCCAATCAGCTTCGTTTCTTTAAAAAAAACACTTAATTAAAAAAAAAAGTTTTAAATAAATAAAAACAATAAATTAATTAAAAAAAACACTTAAAAAATATTAAACAGAACTTACCTGTCCTGCGACGCGGCTGACTGCAAGTCCGGCCGTAATGGAGGTCCTGCGCATGCGCAAGACTTCATTCAGGCATCGCGTGAATGAAGTCCTGCGAGGACCCAGAGGATCATCGCGGGACTTGCAGGAGAGGTGACTAGCGTAGTATTGTATACCCCATTCTAGTCTATAGTCTATACTATTCTATACCCTATTCTATTGTATAGAATAGGGTATGAAATAGTATAGACTATAGAATAGAATGGGGTATACAATAGTTTAACAGCATAGAACCGAAGAATCCCGAGTCAGTCCCGTTCAGTGTGAACGGGCCTGACCCGGGAATTTCCCGGGTCTATGCTGCAGTGTGAACAGGGTTTTCCCTGTTTTTCTGCTGCATGCCCCGGCAAAAACCCGGGTTAAAAAACCCGGGTTTTTGCCGGGGCTTCAGTGTGAACATGGTATTAGGAGATGTTTATACATGAATCTCAGAATTTCCTCCTTCTGTTTTTTTTTCTATTTATAATGGAAACGGTTATGTGTAAAAAACATTAGTTGCATTTCAAGATAATCATTATGGTACCAACCCCATATGGTAGTAGTGAAACCCTATAGACACCAGGGAAATATCGCTACTAAAAAAGGAGCAGGTAACTCAACAATAATGAAGGACTTCAAGAAATATGTTGCTTCTCTTTGGGGAGAGTTTCAGGTCATCACAAGCACTGTTAACTAAGCCTTTTCTTGCCTATTAGGTGTTTGTAGCTCTGACCTCTGCTCACTAGACTTTGTATATACTGATATTTTTACATACATGCTATGGGGTGTGAAGTCTAGCACACCGCCAATGTTTGGCAGGTTATGATGTTGTGCATAAACAATTCTGCAGAGGATGTGCAGGTCACAGTTCCTACTGTATAAACATTATCAGTATGGTATGGAAAAGATGGTAGTACTGGAGTACATTGGTTTGACTTTGACTCAGGTATAAGTACAGGAGCACAGGAGATGGGTATTTCCTTAATAGCAGTGCAAGATGGTGGCACGTTGATGAAACCAAAAAGTCTGATTCATGGTCTCAGGTGCAGAGGATACAGTTAAAATGACTGCCTCATGTTGCTGTAGGAATGTTGGAACTGGAAGATCATATGAGTTCAAGCAGAAATGCAGGGGAGTCCATGGAGATAATGGCCCTGATTCTAATTAGACTTGAGCTGGGAAACATCACCTTTTAACTATAATACTGTTGCAACAAATGAAATTTGACTCCCCTGAAATCAACATGGTTTAGCCCAGGTGTAACTTTAAGTTCTTATTTTCAATCTCTGAATCAGGGCCTAAGTTACTATGCATGTGCATTATATCCCTTCTTAAATATATGCACCTAAAAAAGATGCACACCGGGTCTGCGGAATGTGTGGCCAGTGCATAAATTAGGATCTATGTAAGTGCTTAAGGGATGAAAAATGAACTAACTACTAAATAGCCTAGTTTAATATTTAGAATAGAATAAAACTGATAGGGACAGTTTTTTCAGTGATGTATGTTTCACATTATATAATGCCCATAATTGAAAAAGATATTTACTGGACAATAATGCAAAATCAATACAAGTATAATAAATATACATACAATTCTAGGAAGAGAATTGGTTAAATCACTGGAAGAAGGAAAAAAAAATCAGCGGACTGTCATTTCATTTTTAGATTTCTATCTTAAGGGATTATTTACCTTCTATTTATAACCAGTCAGTTGTAGCTCACATAGCCAATCACAGACACATTCATCTGTTACTGACAGTGAGAAATGTCTACCAATGCACAGCTTTAACAGATGCCGTTTCCCAGTAAATGAATTGGAAAAATTGCATGTGTTGCACAAGTGACAGTGACTCACGAATGACTCATCCAGTCTGTTTCCTGCAAAGCAAATGCATGTGCTGGGTTGAAAGGCACAAAACCCAAGGGATTAAAGGTTATCAGAGGAAGAGGGGGGAGGTAATCAGCCTCCAAAATATATAGATTATCGTTATCGACATAGGAGGATATGTACGGTATATCAAATATATCCCTTCCAATGGCCATAAAGAGAGAGAATGTGTGTTATTAATTCTACTCCAGAACATATCTTTTATGAATAAGTGCATCTGTCACTGTTGTTTATTATATAAGTATACTGATACAATAAGTGTATAAAACATGATGGATATACTCCACAAGTAAATATAAAATGCGTCTTGAAGAATAAGAATAACAATGATTTGTTAGCTATATCTCCAATGATAAACAATTTCCATACAGTATCAGCAGGTGCAGATTGGAAAGTTAATTTAGACCTGGGTAGGGATCCAAAGAAAGATAAAAAGATGGATGAAAAATAAAGACACAGAAATGTTATTTTACTATAGCTCCAAACATATAGGTCTACTCTACTGGATCTAAGAGTAGAATACTCTACCAAGGGGCTAATAGACACAACCTGGATGGAGGTGTGACTTTCCCTATGTATACACTGCAAAAACAAAACAAAACAATTCTAGCACAGATCAAGCCCAAATTTCCAAGATAAACACAATATAAATAAAAATGTATACAGTTGCCTTACCATATAAAAATAAACATTTATTAAAATACACACAAGTCAGATATTAAAATCAAAGTAGACAGTAAAATGGGCCCATATATCATTTGTATTTTATCACCGATAACTGGGTAGGGATCCAAACAGGTTCACTTTCACCCATGGGCACCCTGTACTCCCTCATGGAGTTATACAGCTCCCTTATAGTTACATGAAGGACATTAGGAACTGCTGCCACTAGACCACAATAAAAAACCTCAGAATGGTCTACATTGTAAGGGGCTTTGAAGGGTCACGCTGGCATCATAATTCAGCATGATAAACATGGAGGGGGCACAAAGGCTATGTGGTCACACGTAAAGAGGGATCAGTAGGGCTGACTGGACACAAAGAGGGGCAATTATGTTAGTTTGAATCTGGAAACAGAAGGAGGGGCAATAATGTTAGCTGAACACAAAAGGAGAGGCAATAAGGCTGGGTGGACACATAAAGAGGTGTCAATAAGTGGCTGGACAAGAATTGGGAAAAATACTGGTTGGAAACAGGAGGAAGTGGCAATAAGGCTAGTTGGACACTCAAACAGAGAGGGTATAAGGTTGGTTGGACACAGAGAAGGAAGGTACAATAAAGCTGGCTGGGCACACAAATGGAGGAGCTATGAGGCTGGTTGAACAAACAAAATAAGGGGCCAATAAGGCTGACTGGAAACAAATAAAGAGGGGGCAATAAGGTTGGCTGGATACAGAAGGAGGGGGCAATAAGACTGTTTGGACACACGGAAGGAAGGGGCAATAAGACTGGTTGGATACACAGAAAGATGGGGTATAAGGCTGACTGGACACACAGAGGGGACAATAAGACTGGTTGGACATGGAAGGAAAGGGCAATAAGGCTGGTTGGATACATAGAAATAGGGGGTATTAGGCTGACTGGACACAGAAGAAGGGACAATAAGGCTAGTTAGACAAACAGGAGGGAACACTTAGGCTGACTGAACAAAAAAAATTGGTTAGAAACAGAAGGAAGGGGCAGTAAGGCTGGTTGAGCAAACAAAAGAGGGGCCAGTGAGGCTGACTGGACACAAATAAAGAGGGGGACAATAAGGTTGGCTGGACACAGATAGAGGGGGCAATAAAGCTGGGTGGACACACATTTATGCAGTGTTATCTTCATTTTAGATGTCAAAAGGGTTTTGAGGCTCCTGAGGTTTTCTTTTCTGGGGGAAATGGGTCCAAATGGCTCTTTGAGTGTTTAAGGTTGCCGGACCTAAACGCACGACCGATTCACAGCGAAAAAAATGTGCATGTACCTAATTATACGCAGGGGTATGTGTCCCCATTGCAAATGGCCCTATTTCGATAGGACCATTCGCTCCCAGCAAGTTCAGAACTGGATGGAAAAATTATTGCTTCTGCCTCAAAGGAGCATAGTAATCATTCCCTGGAGCACCGAACACAGTGCTCCAAAAGGTAAGTAATGATTCTATCCCCAACCCTCTCCCTAATTATTACCCTATCCCTCCCCTTCTCTTACCCTAACCCCCCTTCCCCTCAGCCTAACCCTATGTCTCCCTTCCCCACAGCCTGACCCTAACCCCCCTTCCCTGCAGCCTGATTCTAACTCTAACCCTCCCCTTCCATGGCCCTATCCCTCCCTTTCCCACAGCCTAACCCTAAGTCTCCCTTCCCAACAGCCTGACCCTAACCCTCCCTTCCCTGCAGCCTGATTCTTACTCTTAACCTCCCCTTACCCAGAGCCTAACCTTAACCCTCCCATAAACCTTAAAGTCTCCGGAGAGGTTACTCACCTCTCCGGTGGTCCAGCTAGTGGTGCTTCCGAAAAGGAATGGGTGAGTATGCTGATTGCACATACTCACCCATTCATATAAAAAAACAAATATATAAAATATAAAATGGCCTTCATTCAAAAAAGAGACAGACGAAAAGGAACTTCCATAAACAAGAAGACTTTCACAGCAAATAGCGCTAACTTAAGTTATAAACACACAACAGGACAAATATGATAAGTCTGTGTATACAGAGTAAAACTGCCGGTCCACCAGGGCACCTTTTCTGTTTTTATGTGCCAGAAAGTCTCAAGTTTTATGTGGTGGACAACAGATCCCAGAAAGTTTTGCACGCTTCTTATATGGTCACAGGGAGACAGGACAGATCTCTATCCTATTTAAGGGCCTATGCTCTGGAAAAACGGGAACCCCAATATAGAGATCATAGTCCAAACTGCCGTTTTTACAAAGAACGATCCAGAGACCGTAGCAGAGACAGGACTTATGATAATTTCCAGGAAAGCCATCACAATAGGTATGAAGTCCTAGGAGAACAGAGCCCACAGGTTTTCTTTATTATTAACAGAGAAAAAAAATTGAGAGTAATACATCAATATAAGAAAATAAGACCAATAAAATAAAAGGTCAGAAGTCTGAAAATTATTTTTTTTTTATTTAGATCTCCATAATAGTGAATTATTTAAGAAGGGGTCAATTACAAAAAGTGTGATAAATAAAAATAAAACTCGCAGAGGATGTAGAGGTAAAAACACAAATAATATTAAATGGAAAGCATATAGAATAAAAATTAAAACAATTAATGGTCTTAAGAAATAGAATTTGAAAAGAAGCAATTCCCAGAAAAAGAAAGAGTTAAGAATGAAAACAGATACAACGGAAATATACAACTTAAGTAGTTATGAGTTATCTGAAATAGAACTACAGGTATTAAAGAAGGGCCTAAAATTTGCTCCACAAAAAAGATCAGTTTAATACATATGTGGATCTGCAAAAATTTGTGTGTAAAATCACCATAAAAATGCATTTTGCCATTCAAAAATCTAAAGAAAATGTCACTACTAATGAGTGTGACAATGTTAATACCAATAAATGCACAACATTTTTAGGAAAGTCCACCTTCAATCCCACATTTAGTAAAGGCTCTTTTGTTGATGCCTTCAACAAAATAGTTACTAAGGAGCTTGAGAAAATAGACCAGAAACACAAAAAGAAACGTTGGTATAAAAACAACATTACTAAAGCAGAACATAAAGCTATAAAAGATTTACAAGACAATCCCTCAATTATCATAAAACCTGCAGATAAGGGGGAGTGGTCTTGTTATAATGGATATAGCGGACTGAGAAGGAGGCCTTAAGTCAGCTTTCTGACACCACTACGTATACTGCTTTAAAAACTGATCCCACCTCACAAGGACATTTACAATTTTTTAAATGTGACAGCACCTACAATACCTGTATTGTACTTACTACCTAAGGTGCACAAGAATGCTACTACACCCCCCAGGAGGCCTATTGTTGCAGGGATTAATTCCGTGACATCAAATCTATCGGAATTTTTGGATTCCATCCTGCAACCCATAGTCATTCAAACTGAATCCTATTTAAAAGATACTACGGCCACCATAAAAAAAATCCGAGCATAGAGTCTGCGATAAGGAGACCTATCTTATAACTGCAGATGTTAAATCTCTCTACACCATTATCAATCATACGATGGGTGTAGAGAGTGTGCAACAATATCTAAACCCGGAGCATGTGGTATTAAATCAATTTTATTATAGAAGGCCTACGTTTTATCCTTGAAAATAATTATTTTTATTTTAAGGATACCTTCTATATGCAGAGAACAGGGATGGCAATGGGGGCCAAAGTGGCCCAGAGTTATTCAAATATATTCCTCGCAGCATGGGAAAAGGAGGTAATTTGGAATGATCAGAGATGGAGACCACATATTGTGGAATATTGTCACTATATTGATGACATTATTTTACTGTGACACTATCCAATGTTCTGTAAACTTCTTAGATCTTACTTTATATATAGAAGAAGGTGAAAAACTACATGAAGCCAACAGATTCCAATTCGTATATCAGTAATGACAGTTGCCATCATCAGAATTGGATAAGAAACATCCCTAAGGGCCAACTGTTTAGGCTGAGACGAAATTGTACAGATCTGTTGTTAATATTGAAAAACATGTTTGTAGCTAAAGGCTACGATAGCAATACTGTAGACCGAGCAATCTCGGAAGTAACAACTCATGACAGGAATTTACTTTTGGAACTGAAAATTAAAGACCCCATAACAAAGAATGAGGATACTTTTAATTTAGCCTTTGTAACACATTATAATTCTGCCTATAAAGAAATTGAAAAGGTAGTCAGATAAAACTGGCACCTTCTTACTGCGGACCCTGTGTTAAAAACCACTATCCCTTCATCACCCAAGTTTATTTATACGAAAGCTCAAAACTTGGGTACTGTATTGACAAAAAGTTCATATAGATTAGATACACCGCAACCTGGCACCATAAAATCTAAAGTCTTTTTTAGGTGTGGTGTGTGCATGATGTGCCGTACTCACAGGACTCAGGTAGCTAAGCCCACCACTTTCAAATCTAATAAAAACAGAAAGACCTTCAAAATCAATCAATTTATAACATGCTCCAGTAAGAACCTGGTGTATTTAATGGAGTGGAAGTGCGGCCTCCAATATGTGGGCCGCACTAGCCATCATCTAAAAGTAAGATGGGCAGAACATGCCAATAATATTAAAAAAAGGCTTCCTAAAGCACATTTTATCGTTTAATTTTAAAGAAACCCATGCATGTTCATGCTCTGCATTAGTTAATGTCATTGTTATAGATTTTGCTACCCCCAAATGAAGGGAAGCCACCAATACTGATTGTTTGGCAAAATCTGAGATGAGGTGGATATACACCATGGAAACAAGGCACCAGGTGGGCTCAATGTCGATTTTGAAATTAAGTGGTTATTATAAAGATGTACTTTACTATGTATGAATTCATATTACCTTCATCCTTGTTTCTTTTAAAATAATTTTTAAAATATTTATGACTCACTTATTTATTTTATGTATACTGATACGATTTTTAAATTGATACTATGTGTTTTCTCTAATTTATGAATTAATTTTATGCACCTTAATTAAACATTCTTTTATCCAATGAGAATATAGTGGGTAAAGCTATTCCCCTATATATATCACTAAGCATATCATTAGTAGCCTTGAGAAAGACTGTGAACACTGTCGAAACGTGTTGGTTGGTGCTTAGAGAAATATTTTTATTCATTTGTGGGATTCTGCTGAATACACAGCTACAGTTGGGAATTCCGCTAAACCAGGATATCATCTGTACCCATATCTTTTTACATGCCTTTTTATCCGACTCCTTTGTGAGTATATTGGTATTATTTTTCACTCTATGTCAAAATAAATTTTATTTGCACTATCTGGTGCTTCTGTCTCTTCTTGTTCTGTCATCCACGTTGTAGTTTGCCCTGTGGTGGAACGCACACGCGAGAACGAGGCGTGCATGCGAGAGAAAGCCGACAGAGAAAGAGATACAAGCGGCGCGTCTGTATTGATACCTGCGGCATAAGAAATAACATCTACTCCTTCAAGTAATCAACGGAAAGGTACCTCTCTGTCTCTTTCTAACTTTGGAACTCCCTGTGACCATTAATGAAATGGGCAAAACTTTCTGGGATCTGTTGTCCACCGCATAAGACTTGAGACTTTCTGGCACATAAAAACAGAAAAGGTGTCCTGGTGGACCGGCAGTTTTACTCTGTATACACAGACATCATATTTGTCCCCCTGTGTGTTTATAACTGAAGTTAGCGCTATTTGCTGTGAATGTCTTCTTGTTTATGAAACGTATTTGTATTGTGGATTTCTTTCTACCATTTCTTTCACACATAAGGGACCTGATTCACACTTAAGAATCTTCTTAAAATAAGAACTTAAAGTCACTCCTGGGCTAAACCATGTTGATTGCAGGGGAGTCATATTTCATCTGTTGCAAACAGTATTAGAGTTGAGAGGTGATGTTTCCTATCCCAAGTCTAAATAACAGTGTGATAGTAAAGCTGGTCAGTGTCCGTTTGCAGTAAACAATTCAAAGATATCTCCCTGCATGCAATGAATACAATTAACTTGTCTCCCCCTAAAAACAACATGGTTTTGCTCAGGAGTAACTTTAAGGTCTTATTTTAAGAAGATTCTTAAGTGTGAATCAGGTCCAAGCTGCATATACTTAC
>WWET01011097.1:5088-16436 GCA_011038615.1 Limnodynastes dumerilii
TTGATTTATGTGTCTCTGCTGATGGTTGGTGGATGTGTCTCTGCTGATGGTTGGTGGATGTGTCTCTGTTGATGGTTGGTGGATGTGTCTCTGTTGATGGTTGGTGGATGTGTCTCCGTTGGTGGATGTGTCTCCGTTGATGGTTGGTGGATGTGTCTCCGTTGGTGGATGTGTCTCCGCTGATGATTGGTGGATGTGTCTCTGCTGTTGATTGGTGGATGTGTCTCTACTTATGTGACGTGTTGGGATTAGACTGGGAGAGTGACTGGTTGGGTGTTACTGAATCTCTTTCCTGCAATGCTGTTTCCAGGAGGATCCACTCTCAGAGTTTAGCGGTGGAATTAGAGGTGGACCCTCTTAATGTGGATCATTTCTCCTGCACGCCTCTGGTGAGATTTTGATGGTATTATTCTATTTGTGTCTTGGCATCTGAATGAATTAGCTTCCTATATGTTCTCCATGATAGTTGCAGAATGAAGGCAGCTATAGCCTCCTGAATAGCACAGCTCATTGTTTATGCCGTCTGCTTTTCTCTGCATGGTTGATGCTTATTTCGCCCTTATCTCTCCCTTCCTTACATGGTTTATATCAACAATCACGTGATCCACTCTCTCGTCTCCCCAGATGTGGGCTTGTGCCCTTGGACACACTGAGGCTGCAACCCTGCTTTTCCGATGGGACTGCCGGGCTCTTTCTATCCCAGACTCCTTGGGTCGACTGCCTCTTGGAGTTGCTCGATCCAGAGGCCATGTCAAGTTGGCGACTACTCTGGAGGAGATGCAGAGGCAGGAGGTGGCACCGGGGAACTTCACCGACTTGCAGGCATCTAACTGGCACTCGCTCGTGGCTAGCCAGGAGCTGGGCCGAGGGCTCTCCCCCCTGTCTACCAGCGCGGACACCGGTAATATAAATGCTATGCTCAGAGGACGACATGAACTGTCTCTATGGATCAAGGTACCGTGTGTTCTAAGGTGTGACTTCTCCTTGTCTCCAGGCCTCAGCAGTCTCCCTTCACCCTCAGAAGTGTCCGATGGCTCAGTCTCCATCACATCTGCCTATTCCAGTAGCTCAGCCCTACGAGGGTCCCCAGACTGCAGCCCCGAGAGCAGCCAAGACACCCCTATAAATACATCCCCCAATTCCAGAATGTTTGAAGCCTCCGCCTGGGAGCTGGAGGACACGGTTGAGCAAGCTCAGTATTTGGACTCACCTGGAGTGGACGAGGAAGATCTTCTGGAATACAGAGAGGACACTGAGAATCACGACTACCTGCAGGTAACGTCTTCCTTTCATGCCCTGTCAATGCCTTATTTGCTGCTACTCCTGTTTTTATTCGGCTGTGGCCTATCTTACGTCTTGGGCGCCCTTTTCTCTCCTGCGCTCCCTCACATCCTTCCTATTTCGCCTCCACCCTTCCCCTGTCCCAGGTTGATATGGTTACCCTCGCAGAACAGATCATAGAGGCCACACCGGATCGCATAAAGCAGGATGACTTCACAGCGACTGAGCCCGGGGCCCTCCGAGAGAGACCGGGGAACCTCAGCAAGACCATGGCTTGGCTGGCCAGCTACCTGGACACTGCTGACCAGATGCCAGGATTGCCACCCCATGGGTAAGAAGCTTAGCGTCTGTCACGGGGGCTACGTCACTGCCACCGTTTTCGAGGGCTCACGTGGACCCTGCTCCCTTCTGTCTCTTGGCAGCGAGGGCCTTCGCGCTGCTCGAGCCTTGGCCCGCTTCGCGCAGATGAGCCCTGGAGAGGACAGCAGTAACCTGGCATCAGAGATTGGAGCCTTCAGCCAGCGCAGCAAAAGAGTCAACAGGAGGTCAATGGAGGGTTTACGCGTCAAAGTGACCAGGTATGGAGCGCGTGTTCACACGGTCACTATAAAGACCCGACTTTTATAGACTGACAATACGTTTTCCCTGTAATTCTGTATATTTCCAGATCAGAGGCTCCACCCTCTCCCACAACTCCCCCACCCCTAGGCGAGATCTCCTTTGAAAGGTTTGACCCACCCGGCGCGGCCCGATGGTCCGAGTTCCTTAGTGCCTCAAGCAGTGGACGGATGGAGAGCGAGTTTGCTCTGCTGACGCTCTCTGACCACGAACAGCGGGAACTGTATGAGGCGGCTCGCGTGATTCAGACGGCCTTCCGCAAGTACAAGGTGAGAGGAAAACGCGTTTCGTCATGGAAATAACCCAGTGATATAGTGCCAAGGCTTTGCGTTGGTAGGGTGGAAGGATATTATGGCTCCTCTTGTGACAATTTCCTCTGATCCTTTCCATTTAAGGGCCGACGGTTAAAGGAGCAGCAAGACCTGGCGGCTGCGGTCATTCAGCGCTGCTATCGAAAATATAAACAGGTAATAATTTAAAGGGACGTGGGGGTTATTGAGTGGGTTTTACTGAAGTCATCGTCTCTTCCGACAACTCTTTGCTTGTTTTTTAAAAACATTTCTTTTACCCTGAAAGTTTGTGGGTGTCTGGCTGATGCCCCTTTAACCTCTCGCTATGGGTCGGGGCTGTGGGTTGCTGGCAGAGTGTAGCTCTCAGGGTAACTGCTGGGAAACGGATTAGAGTTTAGCTGTTATTTGTTGGTCACAAGAACAATGAACAATATCTGGCGGTTATTAAGCCTCCTGCCAATTAAAACATTATTCCGTTTTCAATTAACTGATTAACATTAGATGGGGACTCTAGGTGGACTGTGTCATAAGATGGGGACTCTAGGTGGACTGTGTTATTAGAAGGGGACTCTAGGTGGACTGTGTTATTAGAAGGGGACTCTAGGTGGACTGTGTCATTAGATGGGGACTCTAGGTGGACTGTGTCATTAGATGGGGACTCTAGGTGGACTATGTCATTAGAAGGGGACTCTAGATAGACTGTCATTAGAAGGGGACTCTAGGTGGACTGTGTCATTAGAAGGGGACTCTAGTGGACTGTGTCATTAGAAGGGGACTCTAGGTGGACTGTGTCATTAGATGGGGACTCTAGGTGGACTGTGTCATTAGAAGGGGACTCTAGCTGGACTGTGTCATTAGAAGGGGACCAATGATGATAGAGAGGGGACAATAGTTGGACATGGCTGGCAGATATCACTGCCTCTGGGGGTAAGTAAACTTTGGGTGGTCAGACAATGCGGTGTTAATACAAATAAGAGGCGTTGGTGCCCTATGAGGTGAGCCGCTGCACCGTCCCATCCAATCAGACACAGTCGCATTGTGACAATCATCGCTTCCTCGTCCGCTGCGTTGCGCTTTGGTAAATCATACGCATGTGGCACCAAGGAACATGAAGGATGGGGGGTGTAGCGGCACCCCTCATGTTTTTGGGTATAAAGTAGCGCATTTCACGTGTATTGCGGAGGGGAAATCACTTGATGTTTATCCGCTAATCTCAACCTTCTTCCTTTACAAGCTGACATGGATTGCGCTCAAGGTAATCGCCTCTCGTGTTTCTCAGTCCCGGTTTTACGATCACATCCGATCGGTTCTATTCTTTCATGTGTTTCATTATTAGCGTCTCAGAATGAAAGTGTCATTAGATTAGTCTCCTACACCCCAATTATGAGACCCCGTGCTCTGCTGTTATGTGATTGGCCAATGTGACACATCAGGGTTGTCCATGTGACCTGTCAAGATGAGGGAGGGGCATTTATAAGAGAGGGGGGGGTTACCAATGCATCCACCTGGGTGACATGCGGGTATAAGGGGCTTATCCTAAACCAAGTATCGATTTTAACGATGCCCTGTCTTGTGCCCCGACAGGGCGTGCTGATGCTTGTAGAACTACAAGCATCAGCATGCCCGTGGATGCCAGAAGCCGCTGCGCAGGTGTATAGTTCACATATCCGTGCCATTACCGCTGACGTCTATGTGACCGGGAACGGGCAGATGCCGTGTAGCGCTGAGGAGCGTAGGGAACAGTTCTCGTTTCCATCCAGGGAGCCCACACCCTAAAAAATCTCTGGGGTTGCTTTTTACGCCATTACCAGCAGTACCCCGCCTCTTATATGTGAGGGGTATCCTTTGCCATCCACTTTGGAGCAGTAACCATTTGAGCCAGAGAAAAGCGAGTGAAGAAATGTTTGTGGTTTTATGGATATTGGGCCTGATCAGGTCGTGATAACGCACGTCACGTGTATAAATCTGTCTGTGGTAACGCACTGGGCATAAGCGCGGCAGATGTTACTCATTGTAACTCCGTACTATAGGCGTGACATCCTTATGTAAGCCGAAATTACGCCTTGTGGGAGATGGGAGGCATTTACATATTACGGTATGGGCGGGGTTATGCATTTACGTAAGACAAGGCGATACGTAGGCACAGAGACACGGGGGAGTTCCCGGGGGGAGGGGATTATAGGGTGTAACTATGTGTAACTATGTGTAATGTATGTGTACGTAAAAGGCAAGAAGCCAGCTTTAGGGCTAAATTCACTAAACTGCGGGAAAGGAAAAGTGGAGATGTTGCCCATAGCAACCAATCATATTCTAGCTCTAACTTTCCTATTCCAACGTCAGCTAGAATCTGATTGGTTGCTATGGGCAACATCCCCACATTTCCTTTCCCTTAGAGCCTGTGGGCAGGGATGGGGTGACAGGCAGTTTCATGGCTCTGCTCTCTGTCCCCCAGTACGCGCTGTACAAGAAGATGACGCAGGCGGCCATCTTAATCCAGTCCAAGTTCCGCAGCTACTATGAGCAGAAGCGCTTCCAGCAGAGCCGCCGTGCAGCCGTGTTGATCCAGCAGTGTTACCGGAGCTACAGGGAGGGGTCCCGAGGGGGCCCGGCTCTACAGCATCGCATCAGGTGAGCGCGCCAATGTCTCGTCTGACCCGTACGATGGCTTCCGCTGGGCAAGAAGAGAACGCGTTCTGATTGGTCGTCACGGCTCGGCCACGTCCGTCTCCTCCGCTGAGCTGTCTCTTGTGTCTTCCTAGGGGCTCATTCCTCACCAAGAAACAGGACCAGGCTGCCCGCAAGATTATGCGTTTCCTGCGCCGATGTCACCACAGGTAAGAAAAGGGCTGTCCCCGGGGCCGTGGTGGCTTTCACAGACCTCTGCTACCATCACTGTGTCCCTGACTACACTTTAACCTCTACTGTGTATAGAGAGAGATTACAGTCACACGCCAAGGCCCTTGTTCATCAATCCTGTAAGATATTACTGTCCCCTAATAGTCATGTCTGCTACTTCCTGTCCAGCCGTCATGTCTGCTACTTCCTGTCCAATCGTCATGTCTGCTATTCCCTGTCCAGTCATCATGTCTGCTACTTCATGTCCAGCTGTCATGTCTGCTACTTCCTGTCCAGCCGTCATGTCTGCTACTTCCTGTCCAATCGTCATGTCTGCTATTCCCTGTCCAGTCATCATGTCTGCTACTTCATGTCCAGCTGTCATGTCTGCTACTTCCTGTACTTCCTGTCCAGCCGCCATGTCTGCTATTCCCTGTCCAATCGTCATGTCTGCTATTCCCTGTCCAGCCGTCATGTCTGCTATTCCCTGTCCAGCCGTCATGTCTGCTATTCCTTGTCTAGTCGTCATGTCTGCTACTTCATGTCCAGCCGTCATGTTCAGCCATCATGTCTGCTACTTCCTGTCCAATCATCATGTCTGCTATTCCCTGTCCAGCTGTCATGTCTGCTACTTCCTGTCCAGCCGTCATGTCTGCTATTCCCTGTCCAGCCGTCATGTCTGCTACTTCCTGTCCAGCCGTCATGTTCAGGCATCATGTCTGCTACTTCCCGTCCAGCCGTCATGTCTGCTACTTCCTGTCCAGCCATCATGTCTGCTACTTCCTGTCCAGGCGTCATGTCTGCTACTTCCTGTCCAGCCGTCATGTCTGCTACTTCCCGTCCAGCCGTCATGTCTGCTACTTCCCGTCCAGCCGTCATGTCTGCTACTTCCCGTCCAGCCGTCATGTCTGCTACTTCCCGTCCAGCCGTCATGTCTGCTACTTCCCGTCCAGCCGTCATGTCTGCTACTTCCCGTCCAGCCGTCATGTCTGCTACTTCCCGTCCAGCCGTCATGTCTGCTACTTCCCGTCCAGCCGTCATGTCTGCTACTTCCCGTCCAGCCGTCATGTCTGCTACTTCCCGTCCAGCCGTCATGTCTGCTACTTCCCGTCCAGCCGTCATGTCTGCTACTTCCCGTCCAGCCGTCATGTCTGCTACTTCCCGTCCAGCCGTCATGTCTGCTACTTCCCGTCCAGCCGTCATGTCTGCTACTTCCCGTCCAGCCGTCATGTCTGCTACTTCCCGTCCAGCCGTCATGTCTGCTACTTCCCGTCCAGCCGTCATGTCTGCTACTTCCCGTCCAGCCGTCATGTCTGCTACTTCCCGTCCAGCCGTCATGTCTGCTACTTCCCGTCCAGCCGTCATGTCTGCTACTTCCCGTCCAGCCGTCATGTCTGCTACTTCCCGTCCAGCCGTCATGTCTGCTACTTCCCGTCCAGCCGTCATGTCTGCTACTTCCCGTCCAGCCGTCATGTCTGCTACTTCCCGTCCAGCCGTCATGTCTGCTACTTCCCGTCCAGCCGTCATGTCTGCTACTTCCCGTCCAGCCGTCATGTCTGCTACTTCCCGTCCAGCCGTCATGTCTGCTACTTCCCGTCCAGCCGTCATGTCTGCTACTTCCCGTCCAGCCGTCATGTCTGCTACTTCCCGTCCAGCCGTCATGTCTGCTACTTCCCGTCCAGCCGTCATGTCTGCTACTTCCCGTCCAGCCGTCATGTCTGCTACTTCCCGTCCAGCCGTCATGTCTGCTACTTCCCGTCCAGCCGTCATGTCTGCTACTTCCCGTCCAGCCGTCATGTCTGCTACTTCCCGTCCAGCCGTCATGTCTGCTACTTCCCGTCCAGCCGTCATGTCTGCTACTTCCCGTCCAGCCGTCATGTCTGCTACTTCCCGTCCAGCCGTCATGTCTGCTACTTCCCGTCCAGCCGTCATGTCTGCTACTTCCCGTCCAGCCGTCATGTCTGCTACTTCCCGTCCAGCCGTCATGTCTGCTACTTCCCGTCCAGCCGTCATGTCTGCTACTTCCCGTCCAGCCGTCATGTCTGCTACTTCCCGTCCAGCCGTCATGTCTGCTACTTCCCGTCCAGCCGTCATGTCTGCTACTTCCCGTCCAGCCGTCATGTCTGCTACTTCCCGTCCAGCCGTCATGTCTGCTACTTCCCGTCCAGCCGTCATGTCTGCTACTTCCCGTCCAGCCGTCATGTCTGCTACTTCCCGTCCAGCCGTCATGTCTGCTACTTCCCGTCCAGCCGTCATGTCTGCTACTTCCCGTCCAGCCGTCATGTCTGCTACTTCCCGTCCAGCCGTCATGTCTGCTACTTCCCGTCCAGCCGTCATGTCTGCTACTTCCCGTCCAGCCGTCATGTCTGCTACTTCCCGTCCAGCCGTCATGTCTGCTACTTCCCGTCCAGCCGTCATGTCTGCTACTTCCCGTCCAGCCGTCATGTCTGCTACTTCCCGTCCAGCCGTCATGTCTGCTACTTCCCGTCCAGCCGTCATGTCTGCTACTTCCCGTCCAGCCGTCATGTCTGCTACTTCCCGTCCAGCCGTCATGTCTGCTACTTCCCGTCCAGCCGTCATGTCTGCTACTTCCCGTCCAGCCGTCATGTCTGCTACTTCCCGTCCAGCCGTCATGTCTGCTACTTCCCGTCCAGCCGTCATGTCTGCTACTTCCCGTCCAGCCGTCATGTCTGCTACTTCCCGTCCAGCCGTCATGTCTGCTACTTCCCGTCCAGCCGTCATGTCTGCTACTTCCCGTCCAGCCGTCATGTCTGCTACTTCCCGTCCAGCCGTCATGTCTGCTACTTCCCGTCCAGCCGTCATGTCTGCTACTTCCCGTCCAGCCGTCATGTCTGCTACTTCCCGTCCAGCCGTCATGTCTGCTACTTCCCGTCCAGCCGTCATGTCTGCTACTTCCCGTCCAGCCGTCATGTCTGCTACTTCCCGTCCAGCCGTCATGTCTGCTACTTCCCGTCCAGCCGTCATGTCTGCTACTTCCCGTCCAGCCGTCATGTCTGCTACTTCCCGTCCAGCCGTCATGTCTGCTACTTCCCGTCCAGCCGTCATGTCTGCTACTTCCCGTCCAGCCGTCATGTCTGCTACTTCCCGTCCAGCCGTCATGTCTGCTACTTCCCGTCCAGCCGTCATGTCTGCTACTTCCCGTCCAGCCGTCATGTCTGCTACTTCCCGTCCAGCCGTCATGTCTGCTACTTCCCGTCCAGCCGTCATGTCTGCTACTTCCCGTCCAGCCGTCATGTCTGCTACTTCCCGTCCAGCCGTCATGTCTGCTACTTCCCGTCCAGCCGTCATGTCTGCTACTTCCCGTCCAGCCGTCATGTCTGCTACTTCCCGTCCAGCCGTCATGTCTGCTACTTCCCGTCCAGCCGTCATGTCTGCTACTTCCCGTCCAGCCGTCATGTCTGCTACTTCCCGTCCAGCCGTCATGTCTGCTACTTCCCGTCCAGCCGTCATGTCTGCTACTTCCCGTCCAGCCGTCATGTCTGCTACTTCCCGTCCAGCCGTCATGTCTGCTACTTCCCGTCCAGCCGTCATGTCTGCTACTTCCCGTCCAGCCGTCATGTCTGCTACTTCCCGTCCAGCCGTCATGTCTGCTACTTCCCGTCCAGCCGTCATGTCTGCTACTTCCCGTCCAGCCGTCATGTCTGCTACTTCCCGTCCAGCCGTCATGTCTGCTACTTCCCGTCCAGCCGTCATGTCTGCTACTTCCCGTCCAGCCGTCATGTCTGCTACTTCCCGTCCAGCCGTCATGTCTGCTACTTCCCGTCCAGCCGTCATGTCTGCTACTTCCCGTCCAGCCGTCATGTCTGCTACTTCCCGTCCAGCCGTCATGTCTGCTACTTCCCGTCCAGCCGTCATGTCTGCTACTTCCCGTCCAGCCGTCATGTCTGCTACTTCCCGTCCAGCCGTCATGTCTGCTACTTCCCGTCCAGCCGTCATGTCTGCTACTTCCCGTCCAATCAAGACTTGGATTGTTTACAGAAAAGGGGATTGACCAATTAGTGCGCCCTGTGCCTGGCGATCGCCATTCGCCCACCCCGCCGGTCGCCCCTCATCACGGCGCATGGGAGAGTGCGTGTGAATGTATATACCCAGCTATGTGCATGTTGTATATATCCGTGTATCGGCTGCATGTGTGTATGAATGTAAATATCTCTGCGTGTACATAATACAGATACTGAGATATGTATATACTATATATGTGCTGCATGCGTGTGTCTGTACATGTGGGTGTATGTATATTTCTGTGCGTGTGTATATATCGGCATATAAATATATATAGGGCTGTGTGTATATGTATATGTATATATATATATATAAATATGTCTGTACATTTGTGACAGGGATCACATGAGCGCCACCTGCTGGCGGCTTCTTTATTTATTTCACCCGCCTCATTTCATGCACTTTTGTCTTTCATTTTTTTGGGTTTTACCGGTTAGAGCCAGCCCCCCACGTCCGCCGTGGCGAGTAAAGCCAGGAATGAGATTTTGTCGTAACGCTTTGGCGCCAGGGGGTGGGGTGTGGAGAAGAGAGACTCTTTTGCGCGTTTCTACATACGTTTACTGCGAGCGCAAGCCTCATTCGTCTACAGATGATTCGTGTTACACGGCAGCCAAGACCTGTCAATGCTGGCGTCACGTGCAATAGACCAATCCAGACGTTGTCCACCTTCAGATAACTTTAACCCACTCTCCCCCTGTTATGAATCATGGGCCGTCCTTATCCCGGGATCGTGTGCTCGAAACGCGTTGTCTCAACTTCCAATAGTAGAGAACAGTTAAAGTGATTTGGATTATTGGAGACGTTTACAGTAAAGCTACAGTAGGCTGTGATCTGATTGTAAATTCTGGAGTGTGGTCCCCGAATAATGACTGAGAGGAGACAGATGATTTGCCCTGCCGTCTATTGCTAACATACAGGGGTGATGCCCGTCTCTCAGCCATATACAACCCATTAGGTAAAAGTTACATGAAAATGGACAACGGCTCCTGGCGCGATACCGATCGTCTTACTGTACTGAAATTGTAATATTGACAAATATTGTTACCGCTACAAGCCTAATTATTGTAACTGTGCAAGTGACAGGGAACATATATATACACACGAGAGGAAAACTTCCAACAGCCGTGAATGTGTGGAATAAATACAAAATATATATATATTTCAAATTAAATATATCACAGAAATGGAGAATATTTAATATATAGATCCCCTTTTATTTTCCTGTATTACCTCATCTTTCTGTACATATTTTGCATTATTGTGTCCAGGTGACCACTCACTTTTTTTTTTATTCATTTTTATCGTGTTTATTCATTTTTTTAAATATTTTTATCGTTGTATATGTATTTACACAAGGTTTTATGACTTTATATATAAATATTTTCTCAACCGTCATTACATGGAATAAAAACACTAAAACTGTTCAAATGTCAAGACCCCGGACACGTCATTGTCACATAGATAATGTATGAAAATCCTACAATAAAGACTATACTGTACAGTGCATGGGATAAACTGGTCTGAAAATCACAAAAAAATCCTATTTTGTAAGAGGAGGAGGGGGGGGGGATCTTTTTTGCATGAGAAATGTAAATATTGTATCATAAAACTTTCTGAAAATGTAGAATTTATTGCCTGCTTCCCCCGGAGACGTTTTGAGAAACAGCCAGAGGGAATTGAGAAATTTTCCTCCGGTTTTTTTTTTTCGGTGTTTGTCCTGCGCGTTTTTACTTCAATATTTTTTTTTTTTGGCATGAATTTGTAACATTTGCATTAAAACAGCTGAATTTGCCGGATGAGGCAGCGCGTGTCTGGTTTTATTTCTCCGTAACGCCTGCATGCAGATCTTGACGCAGCTCCGAGGGTTAATAGTGTTATTAGATGATTGTATATTGATTATACTGTGGCGTTCTCTCAGTACAGATCACGTAGTCCGATATATCCAGCTCATAACTTACACCTAGCAGTGACATCAAGATGTGATATGAGGGGTAGAGACTTCTGAAAAGGGATGCCCGCCACATGAAATCTCTCTCTCTTGGGGATGGTGGAGATTTCCCAGCAGCTCAGCAAATAAGCTTGTTTTTTTATTAAGGACTTCTCCCATGCTGCACTCACATACATATCTCATACATCTCCCAGCATCCGCTCTGTACAGAATCTGTGACTCCCCCCACAATCATTACCCATTCCCAGTTACAGGACTTCTCCTGCGCTGCACTAACATACATATCTTTCCTTATCTCATACATCTCGCAAGTCTCTCCCCCAAGCAATGAGAAAGGCAAGTCAGATGCTTGG
>WWET01011099.1:5957-16425 GCA_011038615.1 Limnodynastes dumerilii
TATCCTGATCCAGAGATTTAGCAGAGCAAATGAGCAGATCCACTGTGTTGAATTTCTTCTAATGAATTGTATTCTTTGCCTACTGGGATAATAGTAGCTTCTTTGTTTTTGATTATTGCACACAGACCAGACTGACCAGCTAAATGTTAAAACTGTTATCTATATTTGGGCTAGAAAAGATCAACTCTCAGCTTTAATAAAACTAAAGTTAATGGCAACATAGCCATAACCCTTAATTTGTCTGACATCATAATTGTGCATTTTACTATTGTATTTATTTACAACAAAGCCTGCCAAACTGTCAGTCAGTCAGTAAGTATAAGCCTCATGAATATAGCCTGCATTATTTTTATTTTTTTATTTATATATATTATTATTTTTATTTAGCTGTATAACATCTACTGGCTTTTTTATGCTTTATTACATGTGTATGTGATCACTGTTTGTACAATTATTTATTGGTGTGTTTTGCTTTTAAAATATGTAATTAAAGGTTACATTTTTATCTTTTGGAATACACAAACGTAACAATGCTGGTGTATAAGATTTCTTTTGACACTTGTAAAAATACCATATGCTTTAGAATGTATTAAATTTCATTTCTTATTTCTCTTACAGTGTTCCTCTGATTTATCAAGTTGGAAAGCGAATGCATAGAGATGGATTGAATTCGTTAAACTACACAATTATCAGTGTTACTAAGCATAGGCTTTATACCAAAGTGACAGTTGATATTGGATTACCCCAGTAGTCTATTTATTATTATTGATGATCTTCGTAGAAAAGTGATTCTGTGGTGTTTGTGTACTTTTATTTGAGCCTTGCTAAAAATATATATATATTTTTTTTACAAAAATGTTACTTGTTTTAACAGTAGAAATTAAATGAATCCAAGTTGTCTTTGAAGAACACTATAGTCCCCCTTATGGAATGTGGACTTAAAGTCATTTCAAATATTCAAGTTGGGGGAAGTCCTGACTAGCATGCTAAACACTGTTATAAAAATCTCAAGGGTGAAAGCATGAGCTATAGCTGGTGGCTAAGCTATGGATCTCATTTACTTGAATATTAAGGTATCCCTTCTTCCAATCATATATCTTAGTTGTCAGTAGCAGGCCTCCATAAATGAGGCTCCTGTGATATATGCAAAATATAAATAGACACATGTATATACCAGAGCCACTGGAAAATAAGCTAGACACTAGTGGAACAGGACACCGGAGTCCAGGGGTGGAGGAACTGGGGGAGAAGTTGCCCCCCATTATTTCTGTTGAGTGGGCAAAGACTGAGTTTTGCCCCGTCATAATGTACACAAAAGCTAATGGGGATGAATGAAATGAAAATGAGGATGAAGTGATAATAACTTTTATTTGAACTTGCCAACTGTTGTCATTTCTGTTTACCAAAAATGAAGTTATCTTTATGAGTACATTTTTTTCTTGAAAACATTTCCACAAGCTCCACTCATTTTGCTATCACAATTTGCAGTAAGCATAGACACACAAGACTGGGAAGCTGCACTTACCATTGATTGTTCTTCACAAACCCATTCCAGTAGCAAACACAGGATTTTTTTAAAGGGGGAGTTTCCAATGTGTGTAATACATGCATACCTCCCACCCAAGCTCTGGTCCCCATTGTCATACCATAAAAATTAAAATAGTAATTAAAAAAAACAGAACAAATACTCTGCCTTCAGTATAGCCCAGTTATGTGGACAAACTGGAAGGCAGTCGGGAAAGCAGGACAGTCAAGCGAAATCAGGACAGTTGTGAGCTATGTATTAGGGGTCTGGACATGGCAAATATATGCTAATCCCAGACCCACAATACACCCCACATAAAACTAAAATTACCCCTAGCTTGTGAGTGTGTGAGTGTGTGTGTGTTAATGTGAAGGACTGTTTAAAGTTGTAAAGAGCTACTTAATATGATGGCACTGTTAAAAAAATATGTAAAATTACAATACTGATAATATAGTCGCATTATCTGACTACCAATACATCTAAGACATCCATTAACTGTGAAACCAGGAAGTTTATAATGTAGATTTGAAAATAATTAAAATTCTACCTTAAGGAATTGCGTTGGTTGTAACAAGTCCTGTTTTTTAGATTTTGTAGGTGATTTCTAAGTTACTTCTTTCACACATTAAAATTGTTGTTTTATTTTGAAGGTACACATCTAATATCAATAGTAGAGCACATTACACAATGGACCAGAGCTTGTGTCAGTGCATATGCACTGTTGAATTTCAGACCCTTCAACATGACCCATTCCATCAGGTACAATTTAAGCCGTTCCTGAGTTTCCAACTGTCACTCACCTGTTTTAAAGGAACTAACTGATATTTTTAAAAAACTATTTGTCTCTTCAACAAAGGAGGTTACCATTGTAACTGACAGTTGGAAACTGAGGAGCAGAGTATGTTGTACCTAATGGAATAGATCATGTTGGAGGGTATGGAATTTGTTGTGACCCATTCACCATCCCTCACCTGCTTCTCTATTGCAGCACAGGCCAGGACCATCTTCTTCTATGTCAGTCTGCCACACCCCTTTCATGGCATCCCAAATTTTCACTTTTTGGCCATATTTATTTATTTATTTTTTATTTTCATTGTGGGTGGTTTCTGGGCAACCAAAATACCCTTCCCCCTTCTCGGGTGCACCACTGCATTCACCTCCATTCTATCAACATTTCACCCCCTCCAGCACCAAATAATATTTTCATCCATTCTATCAGATCTAATAAAGATCTTCCCACACAGCACCCATCAACCTGAAAGCTGTCCAGACACTAGAGTGATTATCAGCTCTATCATATAATTATCATGGATTGGGCCAAAAATAGCAAATAGCTCTAGTGTGTGGTGCTGATAGATTTCAATCATGGCAGGACGGTGCAGCTTTCATATTCTCTGGCTGACTCAGACTCTCTGGCCAATGTGTGTCAGCTTTACCTTCTGGCCAGAGATCCCCCATCTGTCTGACTCTATAATTATTGGCAAGTACAGCAGTAAAACAGTAATAAAAGCTCTGCATTCTGCAAGAGATGCAGGGATTCAATTATTATATTACTGCTTTACCTGCCAGTAATTAAATGTGCCACACAGAATTTGTCATACAGCCAGCGAATTAGAAAGCTGCATGGGCCTCCTGCCATGATTGACAGGAGGACCAACCAACCAACCAACCAACCAACCAACCAACCAGTGCAGAGACTGACGGAAGGCCTGTGTAGCCAATCAGCTGCAAGAGACTTCTGTCAATCTCAGTAGCTCTTCCCTCTTCAGTCAAGATTATGGCTCCCAGCAGTATGCCAATATTGGGACCTTTCGCTAGGGGAAAATCGTCTCTTTTATCAAAACCTGCTACTGGGAATGATAATTGCTCTAGTGTGTGGCCATTTCCCCACATTCATTCACCTTGTCAGCACTCATTACCACACACACACACACACACACAGACATATGATTATTATATGATTGTTAAGTCTGGGGGTGTTACTATTATGTGACTGACAGACGCTCCTACCCTGCTCCTCAGAGTCCTAGCCTGTTACAGAGAGACCATCCATGACTCAGTGGTGGGCCATGATTGCCTGAGTTATCACCAAGGTCACGGTCACTTACATCACTGCAAGACACGAAAGCTCGGAGTCAGACCCTCACCCTGACAATGTTCTCCATGTAGTGGAAACGCCAGAAGTGAGTGAGTTTCTGTTAAAATTAGGTCTGTTTGATGTGAAAAATGTTTGTGTTTAAAAAGTTTATTTTTCCTAATTTACGTGAATTTTTAGTAGTGTGTCCAGTAATAAACATGAGATAAAGCAATTTCCATTTATAGAATATATTTTAACCAGTGAGGCAGTGACTATAGGTTTAAAAATACTCCCAATCAAATGAGATTAGGCTGTCAACGAAATCTTAATAAAAACAAGGTGAATAACTATGAAAATGAAATAGTATGAGATGAACAAATGAATTTATCTTTCTTTCTAACCACTATTGTACTAATTGGTAGTTAATATTAATAATATTTATTTAATAATGTATGAATACATTTTTATAGAAAAATAAACAATAAACTGGTATGGACCAACCTCAGAAACACTAATGAAAATGTATAGCTACAGTCGCTGGTCCTGAACCAGATCTGCGCGTATGTCATTTTGCTTAATGTATTTGTGCATCATTTGCTACTACACATGCTCAAAGCCGAGCCAGACACATATGCTTCCTAATCAAGTTCAAATATAAATGGCCGTGTATCGGCTCACGTTCTGCAGGGCGTTCCATGAGCGCATGTGGGTGGAGGGACGTAGTCAATAAGTTGGTTTGGAGTGGTTAAGAAACTGCATTCGGGCATGCGCTCAGGATACGACAAAACATTTGCACCTGCTAGGGGTCATGTCTAACTTATTCACATATCCTCACGGCATAGTAAAAACTATGTTTCAACACTTTGATCCACACACATTTGTCATGCACTTGTCACGCACTTGGCATTCATTTTGGATTTTTAAATGTCACATGACCATAATTATAAACCTAAGGCATTTTACGTCTCAATATGAGAAAAGGGCACTACTGTAACTGTTCTACTTTCTACCCCAATTCATCATATTTCTCCAACACACCCAAATTATTCCCATTACTGTCTATTAGACCCCATACCTTTCTACCCCACAGCCTGGTACTGAGCCCCCTTGTCATACACTCATTACTACCCACCCACACCATGTCTTTTATTAGATCCCATTACTCCTCTTTATTGAATACCCCAATATTACCTGTGCCCTGTCTGTTCTGGTTTCTCTCTCACACAGTTTATTTTATTGGTCAAATAATCCCCACACTCATATAGTAGTAAAACAAAATCAATGAACAAGGCAGTATGTGTTTATTGGCGGATCAAATGAAACCTCATCAGGCTTAGAAAAAAATGTGAACAAGCACACAACATAAATTCACACGTGTACAAAAGCCAGAAAAATAAAACCTGGTCCTCCTATTGTTGATAAATATGTAATGATAACATTGAAACATATTATAGTAAACAAATAGTGTATATGTATATATATATATATATATATATATACACACACAAAAATGTATGTACATAGGGAATATGACTCCCATTGGACATGTAGCTCAGCACACCAATAAAATGAGAAGACAGGCACATAAAAAGTATTCACTTAAGGACCATTTCACCAAACAGACGGATACTTCTATCAATAATCCACAGTACCTAAGCCTTAAGCTTATGTTCAGACCTAAATCTAGGTTTCAACCGCAGGTGCTAAATCTGTCCATAGACACTTTTATTAGGTTGGTTAAGAGGGACCTATTTGCACATTTACCAGACTTTGGGGCTGATTCAGAGTTGCACATCCACCTCTTTTTAGGTGCAAGTGTAGACCTGAGCAATACCATGTTGAATTGCAAGGGGAGGCAGCTTTAAATTGTAAAACCAGAAATAAAATTAGGAGATGAAATTTCTTAGCTCAACTCTAATTTATAGAATAAACATAAAACTATGCAGTATTTTAGTTCTATGTGTAAAAGTAATGTATTTTCCCTGCATGCAATTTTTTTTAACTAATTAACACCCCTTACTTTGAAAAATGGTTTAGCCGAGCAGTACACTTCCACCTAAAAAAAGGTGTAAGTGCATCTCTGAATCAGCCCCAATGTCTCATGTTTTCATAACCTGTCAAAAGATGAGAGGGAAGCGGCTGTCAGTCTTAAGAAAAACGATAAGATCACTATCAGACCGGCAGACAAGGGTGCTTCAGTAGTGATCCTTGACACCTCGGCTTACATATTGGAGATTGACAGACGGTTAACAGACGTTCATTGTTATAAAAAATTGGCTTCAGACCCCAATTCCATGTACAAATCTGAAATAGATGACCTGTTGAGGGATACAGTTGATAGGGACTTTATTACAGATACCACCTCAAGATTTTTAAGACAAGAAAATCCCACAGTACCATTCATCTATGTACTACTACTGCCGGGGTGCCCAATAATTTCTTCACGCGGCTCCCTCTGACAACCCCTATCATAGTATGTCGATTATTGGTTGCAATCAGTGGTACAAAAGACTGATAGCTACATTTGTCATACGACAGACTTCTTAAAACACTTGAAGGATGTTTCTAATGCTGGCCATAAATGTATTATCCATCAGGAGGGGATTGAAGCGGTAGAAATGGCTGTCTCATCATCTGATTGTTACAATGGCCCTCCTATTTCATTTTTACTGTCATTGATCAAATTTATACTCACAAGGAATTATTTTTTGTTTCAATTCACTTATTATTTTTCTAAGTATTGTTTTTTTTACATCAGATTTATTGATGATATTTTCTTTTTATGGAATGGCTCTTCTAAAGAACTGGAATCTTTTGTCAATAAATTAAATTCTCTCAATACTAACATTAAATTCACCATGGAGTTCAGTGTTGAAAAAATCAACTTCCTAGATGTTACCATTTCACAGATGGACTCAGGCTTTGATACCAGTTTGTTTAGAAAGAATACTGACAAAAATACTGTACTACGGGCGGACAGCTTCCATCCACAGCCACTTAAAAGTGGCCTCCCTTTCTCACAGCTACTACGTGTCACTAGGATAACTTCTGATCCCTCACACCTTAAACCAGCACTAATGGATATGGGCAAGATGTTTCTGGAAAGGGGTTATAAACCCTCTGAAGTCTATGGTGCCATTGAAAAATGCCTCACATTAGACCAGAATGCTTTACATGAGCAACCACAAAGGAGAGAGACTGACAATAGACTCATATTTTCTACCAAATTTTCACCTATGTCCAAATTTCTAAAGGAGGCAGTACAGAGACATTGGCACATCTTGAGTTCAGACCCCAGGATAGGGCATTTACTGCAACAATCACCACTTTTTTGCTTTAGAAGAAATGCCAACCTAAAAGATGTCTTGATTAAAACTGATGTGGTAGGTACACACAAAAGGACATGGCTTTCTCCACAAAAGGGCGTTTTCAGATGTGGGGCCTGCACCAATTGCCCCTTTTTGCTATTAGGCAATAGCTTCAAGCATCCTAATTTGGAT
Source organism: Limnodynastes dumerilii (assembly GCA_011038615.1). Taxonomy (NCBI): domain Eukaryota; kingdom Metazoa; phylum Chordata; class Amphibia; order Anura; family Limnodynastidae; genus Limnodynastes; species Limnodynastes dumerilii. Next base: position 13,060 of record WWET01011099.1, read on the forward strand.
CTAACAATAGAGATTAACCACAGACTCACCTGTGATAGCAGGTATGTGGTATATGCAATAATATGCCCCTGTCCAAAAATGTATGTGGACAAGACAAGCAGACGCCTTAAGGAGCGTATTGCTCTACATTGATCAAGAAAGTTTATCAATCATATGATAGCAAGACACCACCGGTGGCGTGTCACTTCTTTGAGTGCAAACATACCGTAAGGGATTTAAAATGTATGTCCATAGCCCACATCCCCCCCTTCGTAGGGGTGGTGACAGGGACTTATTACTCTTACAGAAGTCCAGGTTAATTTATCTGTGTAAAGCTATGGCACCTTTAGGACTTAATGAAGAGTTCAGTTTAACACATTTTTTGTAAATGTTAATGTGTACATTTGTGACTGTTACAAGTGGGATATGTCCATTTGTGAGGGGATTTTGTTTATGGGACCCTGCTGAGTTTATGGGACGTGCCTGAGGGGATTATACCTGTTCTGAGGTTTATTGGCTGATATTATGCTCTATATATTTCTAGCATTTACTATGGTTAACTCATAATATATTTTCCTGGTTCTGTCTGGTAGTAATAGCTAGTTAAACCACCCTCATCCTTTGTTGTTTCATTCACGTCAATAAGTGGTTCTTTATTGATAAAAATGTACTGGACATTTATAGCTTGCCAAAATTTTCTGTTTTGGTATGATCATACTATGCGTATGTCTGCCAGATTTTATTCTGCAGCTAGCTTTGATAGATTTATCTTTCAGGAGTGGATTGTACTTGCAACTTTGGGCACTTTCTGGTTGCTGGGCAATAGTCAGCTGGGTAAACACTTCCGGCTCCGTAGTTGAGACGGCAGTGTTTTTGACGTCTCCTCATGTGTTTTTATGTTTTGTATGGAGAGTGAAGCATATACTTGTCATCGGCTTCCTAGTTCAGCAGTGTCAGTGTGTGTGTGTTTTTTTTGTATGTTTTGTAGAGTTGGTTTTAGTTAGGATATGCGGTTCCTTTCTGGTTGCAATAGTCAGCTGGGTAAACACTTCCGGCTCCGTAGTTGAGACGGCAGTGTTTTTGACGTCTCCTCATGTGTTTTTATGTTTTGTATGGAGAGTGAAGCATATACTTGTCTTGTCATCCCTAGTTCAGCAGTGTCAGTGTGTGTGTGTTTTTTTTGTATGTTTTGTAGAGTTGGTTTTAGTTAGGATATGCGGTTCAGCTGTTACCTGCCAACGGGGGACTGAAGTCACTTCCGCTTCTGGTACCGGAGCAGCGCGGCAACTCACACAGGTGGTGAGTAATTACTTAGTAGTTATTAGGGTGAACGCGAGTGGCACATGATTTAGACCTTATGGGCATTACCCCATGACAAAGGTGCTTGTTAGGCACTGAAACGGCTGTTGGGGACATGATGGCCTTTCACCTATGATGCCTTTTCTTCACTGCAGTTGTATACAACGTGGGTGGAATTGCAATTTGTAAGATGTTTTGTTTCATACTTATTTACACCTCTAGAATCAAAAAAATATTTGTCATTCACAATATACTTGCAAATCTTGCAAGCACTATATGGGTAGCAGCCCTTGATTTTACTCAAACTCAGATCTTTTTTGTTTTCAGTAGGTAGAAGGCTAGGGGTGAGGGACGACTTTAAAGTTTTAGCTCTCCTAAACCTGACCATGGGTTTTTCAGGGAGATGGGAAGAAAGAAGTGGATCCAATTTTAGAATAGGCCAATGTTTGGCAATTACTGATTTAATTTGAGTACTAGAATTATTAATGTCTGTTACTAATGGGCAGTCAATCAAAGATGGTACAGGTTGTAACATATTAGAAGGTATAGAAAATGTCTGATTCGTAGAGGCACTTCCATTCTGGGAGAGGACTCTGTTTTTAGGTTTATATTGCAGCAGGGGTCCCCGATCTAGATTCCTAGCCTTATCATAACTACTCTGAATTAGAGCTTCTGGATATTTCCTCTCTTTAAGTCTGTTCTTATAAATTGATGATTGCTTATCAAACATCTCTACTGAGGAGCAATTTCTCCTCAGGTGGGGGAATTGCGAAAATGGCAGGTTATCTTTCCAACTTCTGAGGTGGCAGCTGGCATACTCCAAATAGAAGTTACTGTCAACCTCCTTAAAATAAGTAGAAGTGTAAACTGGTGTGACAACGGTTGTAGATGCTTTTAGATGGAGATCCAGATTATGTTCCTACTAAACTCATCCGTATGGTCACAGTTCCGCTCCCAGTCTCCCAAATAAATATTCGCGAGACTGGGAGCGAAAACTGTGCCCATCGCAGTACCCCACACCTGGAGGTATACTGACTCCAGGAAGGTAAAATAATTTTTCTTTAAAATGAAGTCAGCACAAGCAACTATAAACTCTGTAAGTTCTGCAGACATCGTTGGATCCCCATCTAATACCTGCTTAAGAACAGACAAGCCTTTCTCATGTGGAATTGATGTATAGAGTGCCTCCACGTCTATCGTGCACCAGCTGTAATTCGACTCCCATCTAAGTGTTGACAACATTTGCAGGATTTGAGTGGAATCCTTAACAAATGAGTCCAGACATAATACATATTTTTTGATGTGTAGATCCACAAATTCAGATAGTCTAGATGTAACCGACTCGATCCCCGAGACAATAGGTCTGTCTGGGAGATCGAGACGGTTTTTGTGCAGCTTTGGAAGCTGATAAAACATCGCCACACGTGGATGTTTATTGAGTAAGTAATTAAACTCATCTCTACATATACATGATTTTTCTAAACCTAAACGTAATAGTTTCTCTAATTCTTCAACATAAGCTTCTGTTGGATCAGAGTTTAATTTTTGGTAAAAACCAACATCTCCTATTAGCTGTAAGGATTCTCTAATATATTTAGATCGATCTAAAATGGCTACACCCCCACCCCCCCCTTATCAGCTGGTTTAATTACAAGGTTGGGATTAGAAGCCAGTTCTTTCAAAGCTTTTTGTTCCCAACTGTTCAGATTTGAGTGTGGGGTAGGGGATTGATAATTAAGAGTATCAGGGTCTTTTTTTATCAATTCCGTGAATAATTCTATATAAGAACCTCGAGACTCTAAAGGGAAAAAATTAGAGTTGGGTTTTAGTCCAGTACCCTTGTAAGTTGGTTCGCTCTGAGTAGAATTTAATGTTATATTTCCACCATCGTTTTTGGACTTCATTTTAATAAAATGGTGTTTAAGTGTCAAATTTCGAGAAAATTTTAAAACAGCTATTAGTAAGTTAAATTTATTGGGGGGGGCAGGATCGCGCAAATGAAAGTCCTTTTTTTAGTAGATTAATCTGTGTTTGTGTAAGGGATACAGAAGAAAGATTAAAAATGCCATTATTTAAGTGGCTGATTTC
>WWET01011100.1:0-16420 GCA_011038615.1 Limnodynastes dumerilii
GGTATAATACTGTGTGGCATCATTATGTGACCTAGGTATAATAATGTGTGGCATAATTATGTGACCTGGGTATAATAGTGTGTGGCATAATTATGTGACCTGGGTATAATATTGTGTGGCATAATTATGTGACCTGGGTATAATACTGTGTGGCATAATTATGAGCATGTCTGGATCCTGTAGAGGCTCCTGATTATTTGCATTTAGTCACATGGTGCTAGTTTCTGTGCTGGATTAGGTTGTTTTTCTTGCACTCTTACTTGATTTATATCTAATACCTGTGTGTGTGTGTGTGTGTGTGTGTGTGTGTGTGTGTGTGTGTGTATGTGTGTATACAGTGTGTGTGTTTGTGTGTATATATATTTTTTTTTTGCAGGGCTCAAAGTGAGGGGGAATAAGAGGGTATACGGGGGTACGCCATACCATCACGTCTCCCGCTGGTTTCATTGAAAGCTGTAAATACCCATTGTATACTTTAAGTAACGTATTTATTTACTTTGTGCACAGTTTAAGTTTCAGTAAATTAAAGTTCTGTGAAAGAAAACTTATATTCCAGCCACTCCAGTTATGAAGCAATCACATATTTCAAGGACACAAACAGCAAATAAATCTGATATGAAGATGTCACAGTGCGTCCATGTGACAGACTCAGCGTGACGAGCTCCTGGGCTGCGGACAAATGGAGGGGGATAAAGTGAAATCACAATGGGGCAGCACTGAATCCAGATAATGTGACCTCAGCGGCGGCTCTTATAGTATAAAAGGCTTCAGGATAATGGCTCAAAAATCACAAGTAATGGAAAGAGGTCAGAGGCTGGCGGGAGTGTGCCTGAGTGCGATAGATAACCGCAGATGGGCTCTGAAGAGTGTGTGTGTTTGTGTGTATCTGTGTGTGTGTGTGTGTCCGTGTGTGTGTCTGTGTGTATATATGTGTTTATGTGTGTGTCCATGTGTCGGTGTGTCTGTCTGTGCGTTTGTGTGTGTCTGTGTGTTTGTGCGTGTCTCTGTGCGTGTCTGTGTGTATGTCTTTGTGTGTGTGTGTGTGTGTGTTTGTGCGTGTCTGTGTGCGTGTCTGTGTGTTTGTTTGTGTGTGTCTCTGTGCGTGTCTGTGTGTATGTCTTTGTGTGTGTGTTTGTGTGTCTCTGTGTTTGTGTGTGTCTGTGTGTGTGTCTGTGTGTGTGTCTGTGTGTATATCTGCATATGGAAGGGCATTTTACACTATACATGATCACACGTAAGCATACCTCCCAACATTTGAGAATTGGAAAGAGGGACAAAATTTTGCAACATAATAGAGGGGTGTGTCTTGTACCTCGCAGTGGGTGTGTCTGGAAAAGTGGGTGTGTCTTGTACCGTGGCAGGTCTAGTGCCTGCCCCTTTTATTAATTCAGCCATCCATATGTCGGCCCCTTATTATTTCTTCAAATAGCTATATGCCCGCCCCATTAATTATTTGTCCAGCCTCCATATGCCTGCCCCTTTATTATTTATCCAGCCTCCATATGTCTGCCCCTTTATTATTTATCCAGCCTTCATATGTCTGCCCCTTTATTATTTGTCCAGCCTCCATATGTCTGCCCCTTTATTATTTGTCCAGCTTCCACATGTTTGATGAAGCCTAGTTCCAGCTAACCCTGCAGGCTTATAATGATACTGACTGCCCTATAAATAAAAGTTAATTAACCCTTGAGCTACTCAAGATGCTGACTGCACTTTGCATGCCAGGGCCCTTGTTATGTCTGTTGGTCTCCCTGGTCCTTTCACTGTCTGTATCCCTTCACAGCCCATGCAGATAGGACAAGCAAAGCATAAAGTAGGGGCCCCCAGGCCACTCACCAGTCCAGAGCAGGGCAGTGGCAGCAGGGGAGACACGCTGGATGCTGGCTGGGGGACACTCAGGAACTCCGCAGAGGTGATTTCCTGTGTGCGGAGCTTTCTCTCTCAGCTTGTCACAGCGCCACCTGCTGGACAACTGGCTCATTGCAGCTCAAATAAATGACAAAAAAAAAACAAAAAACCTCTTCTTTGCTTATCGGGACAAACAGGACAACGGGTGGGACAGCGGGACAGCGCACGGAAATCGGGACTGTCCCGCAAAAATAGGGACAGACCATTTCACCAGATATCTCACCAGTGTGTACTGTCCACAAACCATTCCCAAGATATCTCACCAGTGTGTACTGTCCACAGTTCATTCCCCAGATATCTTACCAGTGTGTACTGTCTCACCAGTGTGTACTGTACACAGACCATTCGCCAGATATCTCACCAGTGTGTACTGTCCACAGACCATTCACCAGATATCTCACCAGTGTGTACTGTCCCCAGACCGTCTCACCAGATATCTCACCAGTGTGTACTGTCCACAGACCATCTCACCAGATATCTCACCAGTGTGTACTGTCCACAGACCATTCCCCAGATATCTCCCCAGTGTGTACTGTCCACAGACCATGTCACCAGATATCTCACCAGTATGTACTGTGCACAGTGTCATGGATTCAAGGGTTTGTGGACCTGTCACGGGATTCAGGAGAGACGACTGAGCAGGCTGAAAGTGGAAGCTGGCGGGTTTAATGGGTGACTTGCTCATAAACAACAAGTATGCAATGTACAGTCCAGAAGTCTTGGTTGGGCCAGATGTTTAATCAAGCAGGTCCGGAAGGCTTGGTTGAGCTGAACCAGATGGCTAGAGTCAGCTGGACCGGATGGCTAGAGTCAGCTGGACCGGATGGTCTACCACCACCCAAATGGTGTTGTACTGGGAGGCAGATCGGTGACAAAGTTCACTGATATGTGAGTCCAGGGAGTTTTAGGGATGGGCAAAGGCTGAAGAGTCCCTGAGGGAACTTTTCCGGGATATCTTATGCTGCGCACACTGAGAATAAGCATTCACGTAGGCTCTGACGTCCTCTCAGAGGAATGGCCACCAATAGTCTTGGGAAATAAATGCCAGAGTCTTAGTAATGCATACGTGACCCAAGAATTTGGAGGAGTGCACCCAATGCAAAAGTCTCCTCCTGAGGGTGAGAGTAACAAAGGTCTTACCGACTAGGACAGAGTACATACTAACAACCTGGACAGGATCGAGAATGAAGTGGTCCTCTCTTCCTTCAGAATCTTCCGGGGAGAACAACCTGGATAAGGCATCATCCTTACGATTTCTTGAACCTGGACGGAAATGGAGCTGAAGGTTGAAGCGCGCAAAGAAGAGAGACCACTGGGCTTGGCGGGGGTTGACACACTGGGCTGTTTGGAAGTAGAGTAGATTTTTGTTGTCAGTGAAGACTGTGACAGGATGAACCCCCCTCTTCAAGGAGATAGCGCCTCCAGCGCTAACTTCATAGCTAGAAGCTCCTTTTTCCTATCAGCCGGGAGGAAATTCCTGGAGAAGAAGCCGTACGGATGGATCTGCCCATCGGAAAATTTCTGTGACAGGACCGCTCCAGTTCCCATGAAGAAGCATCTACCTCAAGGAAAAAAGGTAAAGAGATGTCAGGTTGCCTGAGGACAAGAGCGGTAACGAAAGCTTCCATTAGCTGATAAAATGGCCGTTGGCCATTTGGTGGTGTTGGCACCCTTGCGGATCAAGGAAGTGATTGGGGCTAGTATGGTTGAGTAGTCCCAGGTAAAATGGCGGTAGAAATTTGCAAAACCGATAAACCTCTGGATGTTTCTTAAAGTGGTGGGTTGTTGCCAGTCCACTATGGCTTGCACTTTAGCAGGATCCATTTTGAGTCCTGGACAGGATGAACCCTAATAAGGGAATATTGCTGGTCTCAAAGTGCACTTCTCCAGTTTGTAATACAGGTGGTTTCTTCGTAGACGGGTTTAGGACCTCCTTAACCACGATGGGTGGTCAGGTCCATGGAAAAGATCAAGATGTCATCCAGGTATGCTACCACCGAGATATTCAGAAGGCACCTTAAGATCTCATTGACAAACCTCTGGAAGACAGCGGGAGCATTACTCAGACTAAAGGGCATAACCAGATACTCGTAATGTCCGTCCCGAGTGTTGAATGCCGTCTTCCATTCGTCGCCCTTTCGGATTCTGATTAAATTGTAGGCCCCCCTCAGATCCAACTTGGTGAATATTGTGGATCCCTTGATGCAGTCAAATAACTCTGAGATTAATGGCAAGGGGGATCTCTGAAGAAATTCCGAGCGGATGAAACGTGTCCGGAATAGCTTCAGAAATCTTGTACCGCATCCGCACTTCTCTGTACCCCTATTTCATGCTTGGACTCTGTACCACTGCGGTTAGGTCCGGAAAGCACTTGTAAATTAGAGGCACTGGTATCCACTAGAGACAAAAGTATATACAGACCATTCCACATGGGCAGCAGGCAATTTGAAGACACCGTTACCAATCCAACTGCCGGGGACTTAATTAGCTGACAGAAAGGCTTGGAGGCTTGGAGAAAGGAGATCTGGCCAAAGACACTTGCGTCTGATAGATACAGGAGTCGTCTTTACCCGGTAAACAAGAGGGCCCCAGCTTTGAGATAAGCTGCTACATCTGCTTGTCGGTCAGCAGTCTTTACGGAAGGTTGGGTGAGCTAAACCAAGCATTATTGTCCGCCCCAAACGTGGTTTCTACGTTTATTACATCTAAGTGACTTCAACTATTTTGACTCAGCGGTCTGATCAACCTCAGGTCAATAGGTTTATGGACTTATATGTCTTACCGTTTTATAAACTAAAGGAGTCTATATAAGGTCTGTTTTCTCTATAACTAGTGGCACCATTGTTCAACTACTTTACAGAGGATTGCAGTTAAGAGATACACTTTTTGCAGGAATTGTATCACTTGCTTGTTTTAAACATGTTTTTTTATATCTGGTACCAGATTAATTTGTTAAATAAATTGTTACTTTTATATGTGAACTGATTTGGAAGGCTTATTATTATAATAAATTGTGTTATATTTATTACAAACAGCGCTGGTAAAAAATTTTTTTGCTTTAACTAGTTGGCCAATTTGCACCAGTCCAGTAATTTGAGTGGTCGAGATTTCCTGACTGCAGATCCTTTGTCATTTTAAGTAGGAATTAATTAAGTAGATTCCTTGTGATTGGAACTCCATGCGAGCGATGAGATTACATCATTTATTATTAGGGGAGAAGATGATTTTCCAACAGTGGCCCATATCCAGATCTACTTTCCCATTACGTTTCATCGTGTAGCGTATTTTCTATGCCCTCCCCTAGGCACTCGTACATACTTTGGCCGTTTTACACTTCCCAAACCCTACCTTAACTTTTCATGGCATAACTACTGACGTACGTAAAGGCTTCACGGACGTACCTGCCTAAGCACGCCCAGACTGTATAATTTAAATGCCTCACCCCGCCTCGAAGCGTAATTACGTGTGTCGTATAGGTTATGTCATGCCCCTTCATTCATAGTTATGCTGTTGATAATAGACTGGTACGTACGTTCAGAGTTCCATGGTGTAACATCTGCCGTCTGCATGCGCAGTATATACAACTTAGCGGTTTTACGTCTCCAGCTAGCGTACGTAGCTCTGGATCTACCCCAGTGTCTTCTATATTCTATAAGTTATTGGTGGTAGTGAAGGACCAGGACACACAAGTCTTGCCACATGACTGGCACAAACATTTTATCTACTGCACCAACCTGTAGACTTGACAATGGACATAGGCTGCTGAATAAGGGGTTGTAATGTTGAGATGGTTTTTTTTTGCACTTAAATTCATTAAAGTAGAATTTCTCAGCTAAAAAAAGTTCTCGCCAGAGTTCAACGAGTCAATCGACCAATATGACACTAACCGTTTTTTCATAACCCGCTCGTGTCTTCAGCAGACATTCTCTATAGGTCGTAGAAAGGCATCGGATAATTTGATATGACGTTAGAAGGTTCTTCAGCCACCGAGGACTGACAGGTCAAACGCTCTCTAAGATTAGAATTACATTAGCGCCGACGCTCGTTGAGTGACTTCTCACTTTTCCCGAGCGGTAAAGGGATTTTGCTTTAGATCTAATGCAAGAACCTCGACTCTGATGACACCGCCTTCGAAAACTAAGAGAGGTGCATGATAGAAGACGGGGTCCGGGTGGAGCTATTACAGGCTCGTTTAGTGAGGTCACCGCGGCACAACGAGGCAAAGGAGACACATAGAGAAAAAAGATTTCTGTGATTGAATCAAATGGAAAGACTAAATGTCTGCAGTAAATGAATACGCTTCAACGCGGCTCATTCCCCGCAGAATCCAGAGCAGGAGAATGAATGTAAATATAATTCTGATTAAAGAGGCCGATATGAACCCGCTGCGGAGGAGAGCATTTTTGTCTGATAGCTATAATGACATATGGATTGTTAGGCAGCAGAAGGAATGTGTATTTATGAGGCGATGGCTTTTTATCTGAGATGTCTGTAAGAGATATTGGAATTAGAAGCTCCTCAAGAACTCTCTGCGCATTGTAGATGAATTATGGGAGCCCTGTGATCTGTAACTGCTCATTCATTTTATAAAGCTCCCAGTAAGTAGAGAGCTCTGTTTATTTCATGTTCTGTGAATGTAAATAAGGGCCCTGATTACTGTAATGACGAAAGGAGTCGCTAGACCACTTCTTTCATCTAAACGACACAGAGACGAGCCCTTACTCAGGCGGTGCTGAGCTTTATTAAGGGCAGTTCTGCTTCTCCTCTCTTCAGATCTGTAATGTTTATTTTCTTATTCATTATTATTTATTATTATTGTTAATTTATAAGGCGCCACAAGGTGTCCGCAGCACCGTACAAAATACAACAAAATACAGCACAGACATACAGGACAGGGATGGACGGCATAGTACATAATAATATACAGTACAGACATACAACACAGGGATGGACAGCATAGTACATAATAATACACAGTACAGACATACAAGGCAGGGATGGACAGCATAGTACATAATAATACACAGTACAGACATACAAGGCAGGGATGGACAGCATAGTACATAATAATACACAGTACAGACATACAAGGCAGGGATGGACAGCATAGTACATAATAATACACAGTACAGACATACAAGGCAGGGATGGACAGCATAGTACATAATAATACACAGTACAGACATACAAGGCAGGGATGGACAGCATAGTACATAATAATACACAGTACAGACATACAAGGCAGGGATGGACAGCATAGTACATAATAATACACAGTACAGACATACAAGGCAGGGATGGACAGCATAGTACATAATAATACACAGTACAGACATACAAGGCAGGGATGGACAGCATAGTACATAATAATACACAGTACAGACATACAAGGCAGGGATGGACAGCATAGTACATAATAATACACAGTACAGACATACAAGGCAGGGATGGACAGCATAGTACATAATAATACACAGTACAGACATACAAGGCAGGGATGGACAGCATAGTACATAATAATACACAGTACAGACATACAAGGCAGGGATGGACAGCATAGTACATAATAATACACAGTACAGACATACAAGGCAGGGATGGACAGCATAGTACATAATAATACACAGTACAGACATACAAGGCAGGGATGGACAGCATAGTACATAATAATACACAGTACAGACATACAAGGCAGGGATGGACAGCATAGTACATAATAATACACAGTACAGACATACAAGGCAGGGATGGACAGCATAGTACATAATAATACACAGTACAGACATACAAGGCAGGGATGGACAGCATAGTACATAATAATACACAGTACAGACATACAAGGCAGGGATGGACAGCATAGTACATAATAATACACAGTACAGACATACAAGGCAGGGATGGACAGCATAGTACATAATAATACACAGTACAGACATACAAGGCAGGGATGGACAGCATAGTACATAATAATACACAGTACAGACATACAAGGCAGGGATGGACAGCATAGTACATAATAATACACAGTACAGACATACAAGGCAGGGATGGACAGCATAGTACATAATAATACACAGTACAGACATACAAGGCAGGGATGGACAGCATAGTACATAATAATACACAGTACAGACATACAAGGCAGGGATGGACAGCATAGTACATAATAATACACAGTACAGACATACAAGGCAGGGATGGACAGCATAGTACATAATAATACACAGTACAGACATACAAGGCAGGGATGGACAGCATAGTACATAATAATACACAGTACAGACATACAAGGCAGGGATGGACAGCATAGTACATAATAATACACAGTACAGACATACAAGGCAGGGATGGACAGCATAGTACATAATAATACACAGTACAGACATACAAGGCAGGGATGGACAGCATAGTACATAATAATACACAGTACAGACATACAAGGCAGGGATGGACAGCATAGTACATAATAATACACAGTACAGACATACAAGGCAGGGATGGACAGCATAGTACATAATAATACACAGTACAGACATACAAGGCAGGGATGGACAGCATAGTACATAATAATACACAGTACAGACATACAAGGCAGGGATGGACAGCATAGTACATAATAATACACAGTACAGACATACAAGGCAGGGATGGACAGCATAGTACATAATAATACACAGTACAGACATACAAGGCAGGGATGGACAGCATAGTACATAATAATACACAGTACAGACATACAAGGCAGGGATGGACAGCATAGTACATAATAATACACAGTACAGACATACAAGGCAGGGATGGACAGCATAGTACATAATAATACACAGTACAGACATACAAGGCAGGGATGGACAGCATAGTACATAATAATACACAGTACAGACATACAAGGCAGGGATGGACAGCATAGTACATAATAATACACAGTACAGACATACAAGGCAGGGATGGACAGCATAGTACATAATAATACACAGTACAGACATACAAGGCAGGGATGGACAGCATAGTACATAATAATACACAGTACAGACATACAAGGCAGGGATGGACAGCATAGTACATAATAATACACAGTACAGACATACAAGGCAGGGATGGACAGCATAGTACATAATAATACACAGTACAGACATACAAGGCAGGGATGGACAGCATAGTACATAATAATACACAGTACAGACATACAAGGCAGGGATGGACAGCATAGTACATAATAATACACAGTACAGACATACAAGGCAGGGATGGACAGCATAGTACATAATAATACACAGTACAGACATACAAGGCAGGGATGGACAGCATAGTACATAATAATACACAGTACAGACATACAAGGCAGGGATGGACAGCATAGTACATAATAATACACAGTACAGACATACAAGGCAGGGATGGACAGCATAGTACATAATAATACACAGTACAGACATACAAGGCAGGGATGGACAGCATAGTACATAATAATACACAGTACAGACATACAAGGCAGGGATGGACAGCATAGTACATAATAATACACAGTACAGACATACAAGGCAGGGATGGACAGCATAGTACATAATAATACACAGTACAGACATACAAGGCAGGGATGGACAGCATAGTACATAATAATACACAGTACAGACATACAAGGCAGGGATGGACAGCATAGTACATAATAATACACAGTACAGACATACAAGGCAGGGATGGACAGCATAGTACATAATAATACACAGTACAGACATACAAGGCAGGGATGGACAGCATAGTACATAATAATACACAGTACAGACATACAAGGCAGGGATGGACAGCATAGTACATAATAATACACAGTACAGACATACAAGGCAGGGATGGACAGCATAGTACATAATAATACACAGTACAGACATACAAGGCAGGGATGGACAGCATAGTACATAATAATACACAGTACAGACATACAAGGCAGGGATGGACAGCATAGTACATAATAATACACAGTACAGACATACAAGGCAGGGATGGACAGCATAGTACATAATAATACACAGTACAGACATACAAGGCAGGGATGGACAGCATAGTACATAATAATACACAGTACAGACATACAAGGCAGGGATGGACAGCATAGTACATAATAATACACAGTACAGACATACAAGGCAGGGATGGACAGCATAGTACATAATAATACACAGTACAGACATACAAGGCAGGGATGGACAGCATAGTACATAATAATACACAGTACAGACATACAAGGCAGGGATGGACAGCATAGTACATAATAATACACAGTACAGACATACAAGGCAGGGATGGACAGCATAGTACATAATAATACACAGTACAGACATACAAGGCAGGGATGGACAGCATAGTACATAATAATACACAGTACAGACATACAAGGCAGGGATGGACAGCATAGTACATAATAATACACAGTACAGACATACAAGGCAGGGATGGACAGCATAGTACATAATAATACACAGTACAGACATACAAGGCAGGGATGGACAGCATAGTACATAATAATACACAGTACAGACATACAAGGCAGGGATGGACAGCATAGTACATAATAATACACAGTACAGACATACAAGGCAGGGATGGACAGCATAGTACATAATAATACACAGTACAGACATACAAGGCAGGGATGGACAGCATAGTACATAATAATACACAGTACAGACATACAAGGCAGGGATGGACAGCATAGTACATAATAATACACAGTACAGACATACAAGGCAGGGATGGACAGCATAGTACATAATAATACACAGTACAGACATACAAGGCAGGGATGGACAGCATAGTACATAATAATACACAGTACAGACATACAAGGCAGGGATGGACAGCATAGTACATAATAATACACAGTACAGACATACAAGGCAGGGATGGACAGCATAGTACATAATAATACACAGTACAGACATACAAGGCAGGGATGGACAGCATAGTACATAATAATACACAGTACAGACATACAAGGCAGGGATGGACAGCATAGTACATAATAATACACAGTACAGACATACAAGGCAGGGATGGACAGCATAGTACATAATAATACACAGTACAGACATACAAGGCAGGGATGGACAGCATAGTACATAATAATACACAGTACAGACATACAAGGCAGGGATGGACAGCATAGTACATAATAATACACAGTACAGACATACAAGGCAGGGATGGACAGCATAGTACATAATAATACACAGTACAGACATACAAGGCAGGGATGGACAGCATAGTACATAATAATACACAGTACAGACATACAAGGCAGGGATGGACAGCATAGTACATAATAATACACAGTACAGACATACAAGGCAGGGATGGACAGCATAGTACATAATAATACACAGTACAGACATACAAGGCAGGGATGGACAGCATAGTACATAATAATACACAGTACAGACATACAAGGCAGGGATGGACAGCATAGTACATAATAATACACAGTACAGACATACAAGGCAGGGATGGACAGCATAGTACATAATAATACACAGTACAGACATACAAGGCAGGGATGGACAGCATAGTACATAATAATACACAGTACAGACATACAAGGCAGGGATGGACAGCATAGTACATAATAATACACAGTACAGACATACAAGGCAGGGATGGACAGCATAGTACATAATAATACACAGTACAGACATACAAGGCAGGGATGGACAGCATAGTACATAATAATACACAGTACAGACATACAAGGCAGGGATGGACAGCATAGTACATAATAATACACAGTACAGACATACAAGGCAGGGATGGACAGCATAGTACATAATAATACACAGTACAGACATACAAGGCAGGGATGGACAGCATAGTACATAATAATACACAGTACAGACATACAAGGCAGGGATGGACAGCATAGTACATAATAATACACAGTACAGACATACAAGGCAGGGATGGACAGCATAGTACATAATAATACACAGTACAGACATACAAGGCAGGGATGGACAGCATAGTACATAATAATACACAGTACAGACATACAAGGCAGGGATGGACAGCATAGTACATAATAATACACAGTACAGACATACAAGGCAGGGATGGACAGCATAGTACATAATAATACACAGTACAGACATACAAGGCAGGGATGGACAGCATAGTACATAATAATACACAGTACAGACATACAAGGCAGGGATGGACAGCATAGTACATAATAATACACAGTACAGACATACAAGGCAGGGATGGACAGCATAGTACATAATAATACACAGTACAGACATACAAGGCAGGGATGGACAGCATAGTACATAATAATACACAGTACAGACATACAAGGCAGGGATGGACAGCATAGTACATAATAATACACAGTACAGACATACAAGGCAGGGATGGACAGCATAGTACATAATAATACACAGTACAGACATACAAGGCAGGGATGGACAGCATAGTACATAATAATACACAGTACAGACATACAAGGCAGGGATGGACAGCATAGTACATAATAATACACAGTACAGACATACAAGGCAGGGATGGACAGCATAGTACATAATAATACACAGTACAGACATACAAGGCAGGGATGGACAGCATAGTACATAATAATACACAGTACAGACATACAAGGCAGGGATGGACAGCATAGTACATAATAATACACAGTACAGACATACAAGGCAGGGATGGACAGCATAGTACATAATAATACACAGTACAGACATACAAGGCAGGGATGGACAGCATAGTACATAATAATACACAGTACAGACATACAAGGCAGGGATGGACAGCATAGTACATAATAATACACAGTACAGACATACAAGGCAGGGATGGACAGCATAGTACATAATAATACACAGTACAGACATACAAGGCAGGGATGGACAGCATAGTACATAATAATACACAGTACAGACATACAAGGCAGGGATGGACAGCATAGTACATAATAATACACAGTACAGACATACAAGGCAGGGATGGACAGCATAGTACATAATAATACACAGTACAGACATACAAGGCAGGGATGGACAGCATAGTACATAATAATACACAGTACAGACATACAAGGCAGGGATGGACAGCATAGTACATAATAATACACAGTACAGACATACAAGGCAGGGATGGACAGCATAGTACATAATAATACACAGTACAGACATACAAGGCAGGGATGGACAGCATAGTACATAATAATACACAGTACAGACATACAAGGCAGGGATGGACAGCATAGTACATAATAATACACAGTACAGACATACAAGGCAGGGATGGACAGCATAGTACATAATAATACACAGTACAGACATACAAGGCAGGGATGGACAGCATAGTACATAATAATACACAGTACAGACATACAAGGCAGGGATGGACAGCATAGTACATAATAATACACAGTACAGACATACAAGGCAGGGATGGACAGCATAGTACATAATAATACACAGTACAGACATACAAGGCAGGGATGGACAGCATAGTACATAATAATACACAGTACAGACATACAAGGCAGGGATGGACAGCATAGTACATAATAATACACAGTACAGACATACAAGGCAGGGATGGACAGCATAGTACATAATAATACACAGTACAGACATACAAGGCAGGGATGGACAGCATAGTACATAATAATACACAGTACAGACATACAAGGCAGGGATGGACAGCATAGTACATAATAATACACAGTACAGACATACAAGGCAGGGATGGACAGCATAGTACATAATAATACACAGTACAGACATACAAGGCAGGGATGGACAGCATAGTACATAATAATACACAGTACAGACATACAAGGCAGGGATGGACAGCATAGTACATAATAATACACAGTACAGACATACAAGGCAGGGATGGACAGCATAGTACGGCTGGTGTGAGGAGAGGGGGGAAAGATGTGGATGTCTGGTGTGAGCGGAGGAGAGGGGGAAGGAAGTGGACGGCTGGTGTGAGTGGAGGAGAGGGGGAAAGAAGGACAGAGTGGATCACCTTCACCAAATCACCTTCAGCCTGATCCAGACTCCAGGGCGTGTTCCGTACATACAGAGGTCTGTAAGTCCCCAAGCAAGTGGGGAGAGAACTCACCTTCACCACGGCCGGTGCTAGGTCTGTGGGCACCCCAGGCGACGTTCCCCCCGCCCTCTCCCCCTAAAAGTGGGCCGCATACGTAGCAGATTAATTGCGCAATCTGTGTTCCACTTAGATATGTAGATTGTAAATGCGGCATGTAGTTTCGTAAGAAGAAAGAAGCGCGCCACGGCAAGTTTTTAAGAGGAGTGGGTGGGGGAAGGGATTTAAATGAGACGGGGGAGGTAAGCGTCTGTGCGTATATTCCGTCCAGAAGTAAAATACGCAGCAGAATTTTGGGGAAGCCCTGGGACACTCTTACTCTGCCCAATGAATAGGAACATAAATAAAAGGCTCCTCTGGATTCAAGCATTTGGTGTTAATGTAAATCTATAAGGTCTGCAGTGACATGTTCCATGAGCCCCTTCTAATTCTTTCACCCAGGGTCCCGCAATACCTAGGGCCGCCTCTGACTCCATTACAGGTCTGTAAATATGGTTATTGTTTTATTTACATCAGGAGAAAGATGTTGCTATAAATATTGTATTCATTTATTTCAAATTTACTTTGTTCAAACTTTTGTTTTATAGTTACTTTATTTGTGGCTGTATATTTCTACATCTGATTTGTCAAATACCAGAGAACCAAACTCCCAGATCTGCCTGGAAGGAGGCGTCACCAGCTGTATTATTATCATAGCAGAGGAATAATCCTGCACTTGGACGCCTGGATGACCGGAGAAGAGAATGTACCGTCACTGGGGAACAGTCACAGACACCGGTCTCTGTGTATGGCTGCAGCGTTACAGGTCTGAGACGCTCTTGAATATCTAACCCCAGGAGGATGACCTTTTGCGTCCTCTTTCTTACCCTTGCGTTAGGATGTGACACTTCAAAAAGGATCAGGAATGGCGGCCGCTGTATTGTGCCTGTGATACAATAAAAAGTATATTCATGTTTTTATTAAAAATTGAATTGCAATTATTTCCATACTAGTCTAAAGCCCGTCTGCTGCCGCTAAAGGTAAGTAAAAGGAGACTCACGGGGGAGGGGGGAACGTGTGTGTGTGTGTGCCCCTCACTGTTGGACATGCGCCGTGGTGTCACAACGTGTGGACGATACTGCACTTGCGTATAACGGTGAGGAGCCGAATGGCTTTTATATAGATAGATATTTACAGACCGAGGCGCTCACATTTATCATAACCTATTAGTCACCGTTACACCATATTATCGCACTCTTACGCAATGTATTTGGACGCGCAGGTGCTATGTGCCGCAAATGGTTACGATAATGCCACCGCTTTACCAGCGGCTGCATTCAAATTGGTACAAGCCATTGTCTTGTTCATACCCCAGCTCTGAATTCTCCAATATCCAGGATCAGCTGATATAATAATAATTCTACCATAATCTCTGTGTCTGGGGAATCATTTCAACTTCTCTGAACTTTTAGATGGAGTTTGCATTGTGTTTTGATAGTAAATGGGTGCTCTAGTGACCCACATCACATTATATTATTTACATCTCAATGAAGCGCATTATTTCATATAAAAGGGATATGTTCTATAACTCTATAATGCAATTACTTTCATGTTCTAATTCAGTAATAATGAAGAAGTCTTCTAACGAGCAATCTTTTCTTCTCGCTTACCGTGAACTTTGCTGTTTTGGCCAAAAGTACGAGGCGGAGGAAAGAGGCTGAAAATGCTACTCAGACACGACAGGGATAATGAGAACCAATTAAATCAGAATGTGTGAACGTCGCACTTTTCCCTGGGACTTGATATCCGCTTCATGGGAAATTTTCTGTATCAAGGGGAAAACTTGGTTGAATAAAAGTTCGGTGATAACAATTCCTACCTGCAGAGCGGACGATCTCTCAGATCATTTAGATAAAGAGTCTTCAGACTTAACTCAATCTCAGCCTGGATTTGCTGGTATTAATGAGCACTGAGGAATGAAATGACCCCAATCAGAGCTTCTAGCTGCAGGAAACATTTATACTATGTCCTGTGATTAGAACATCTCCTTCTACGATTGCTCTCAGAGACCGCAGTGCATTTGCAGAGTTCTCTAAATGCAGATATTTACGTTGAATGAATCTGGGTCTCTTATTACCTATTACCATTAGCGCTATTTCTGGAAGGTAAAGGTCATTTTTGTAGGGGATGTTATCTTAGGGATCATTGTCATAGCGATCAGCAGCGATGTGTTTTACTGCGACTGCGAGAAATGTGTTATCTGTCATTGCAATAGTAGAAATAGTCTAATAAATATGCTATAATTCCTGAAACTTTCTTTTCTTAATTATTTAAAAGATTTTTAAAGAGGTTTTTTTTATCTATTGTAACCTAAACATTTTCTGGATGACAATAGGCCAGATACAGAGTTAAAAAATAT